>RJWM01002408.1:72598-104475 GCA_004363535.1 Dasyprocta punctata
AAAAAAAAAAAAAAAAAAAAAAAAAACTAGCACTGTGATTGTTACTTACCGGGATAATTTCTTTACTAAAGGTAAAGAGTGGCTCCCAGTTGACTTCTAAGAGCTAATTGAACTGTATTTACACCCTTTTCAGCAGCAGGTGCAGTTCCCATTTGGTAAATAAAGGATTTTACTTAGACAGTATTTCTAAAATGTGATAACAATACAACTAACATTTTGGTAAATATAAGAATTTTTCTCATTAAATTCTCAAAATAGTCCCATAAGGTGGTATGTCTTTTGAGGGAAATCATCATTCTGGATGCCCCTCCACCCAGTGATAACTAAATCTTTTTATGATGATGTCATCTAAAATATAAACATAAAATTATAGAGGATGAAAGCTATAAGCCAAAGTTAAGATACATAAAAGATGTAAATTTATTAAATATAAATTTGTTGTATATTGTAACAAAATTCAGAATTATATACTATGAGTGGCGATGTTTTGGTAAAACTAGGTCTTTTTCCATGACATTGTCACCACCATGACTGCTGAGGACATGTCCTTGGAGACGTCAGGGAAGACTCAGTCCCCTCACCACTGCCTGTCTGTGGAGCGTGCACTACAGAACCACTGTGAAGGCTGTTTGGGTCTCACTCCTCACTGCTTACCCCCTTACCCAGCTCCTCGTCCTGAGACCGGCACACTGAAACCACCTCAGCTGTCACACGACAGCCATCCTACATGGCAGTGGGCTGTACACTGTGATTAGGTCCCCGACCCACCTTGGTGGCCTTGCCTCATGGTGCAGGGCGCAGCTGTGCTTTCTCCAGCTCTGCCTGGAGCAGCACCTCAGTGCAGCCCCCACCCACACTGAACTTGCTATTTTAAACATTTCGTGGGTGGAGAAAGCCCAGGAATAAGCTTTTACCCATTTATCTCTAATTCTCATTCCTATTATTTACAATGGCTTGTCACAGCATAGTAAGTTGATGTATGTGCCTAAACTTTGATGGGTAGATTTTGTGACTTTTCTATCAGCTGTACAATTCTTTTTCAGTCTTTTTAATCCGAATAGTTCTCTCGTGAACAGCAGTAAATGTAACTGACAGGTTCTTCACAGTCAGGCCTTTATGTTTTAACTCGTTGTTAAAAACTGTTTATATAGATTAATGGGTTTTGTTTTGGCAGATTCATACATGCACATAACATACTTCGATCATTTTTAGCCTCCACCTGCTTTCACCCATATACTTTCACATTTGGGGGGTTCAATATATATATTTTTCTCATATCCATCCCCCATCTCCTTCCCCTCCTTTATTCCCCAACTGGCTCTTATGTGCCATTCCTCTGAGCCCTGCCCACTTCCAGATCCCACACGGCACCCCCACAACTTCCCCCTCATTACACATTCCATGGGACAGGGAAGGGTAGAGGCAAGGACGGCTTTGTACCTCCCCACTGGGCAGGCCTTTCCTCTACCTGTGCTGTCCTTCCTACTTCTCCACCTGACAATGTCCTACTCATTTTCTAATTCCCACCTAAACCATGCTTCTGACCTTTTTCTAGCTTTCCCAACTCCCTTACATGCAGTTATTTAGACCTCCATCATGGCAAATATTACCCGCCACCTTAGTTTGTGTCCCCAGGGTTTACTGTGGTCATGTTGTGCACAGGATTACAGGTGGAGAATTAAACTGCCCACATGCCATTCTGCAAGAGCTAGCTTGTGAAAGAGTGAGCTTTTCCATTTCTTCTTCCCAGAAGTGAAATCCTTTTCTAGTTTGCACTGCATATTTTTTGCCATTAGAGGACTGAGTATGATGTTTGGCAAAACCAATGAGTAGAATGATAATAAAAAGTTACCATTCCTTGAGTTCATATTAGCAGAGCTCTGCATGCCTGATTGCTTTCAGCACTACAATCATCTAAGATGGAGATATGATTATCCTATTTCTCTAGAATCTTTCAGTAGTAAATACTGCTATCAAATGAAGTAACTTCTGCTAAAATATGCATTCTTTAGCCCTTGAGGTGAGACTTGGAATGAGTAGAGTAATAATATCATTTATTCCTATTTTAGACACTGTGCTGTGTATGACAAGTGCATTGTCCCCCAAGTGGAATGTGGTAGTGATGTGAATAGCATATCCACAGAAGGGACATCTGAAGAAACCAGTGACATGTTCTGACTTTAAAGTGGAAGCTGGCTCACAGTGACAATTTCACCCAGCAATTACTAGTGTCTAGTGAAGACATAAGAATAAACTTGCGGGGAGCTGGAGAAGTAGCTTGGTGGTACAGCACTTACTTAGCCTGAGGGAGACTGGGGCTCCACCCCAGTACTACACCAAGAAAAAAAGGAAGAAAAAATAAACCCGCTAGGGTGTGAGGTGAGTGTGAACAGGAAATATATACGCAGAAGGGAATTTTTCCAAAAAGACGATGTTAGAGGGTTTTTTAGAGTGTTTTATCCTCTTGAGCTATGTGTACATTTTTCAAGGTTTTTTTCTCCACATCCTAAAATTTTAGAAAATTTAAATCCTGGTCAAGTGAAGATCTGTTCTTTAGTCAGCGAGTATTCAAAGTTTAGTAAGCAATGTTTGATTGTTCTCTTCCAAAACAAGTGAACTGCTGAGAAACTGTTGACCTCTCACATACTCTCATTTTATAAATGTGATCCACTCTGCCTGACTGCCCCTGTATGTCTTAGAAGACACAGCCCAGTTGCATAAAGCACATGAATGTATCTGAAAGGAAATGTTCAAGTGGGAGATACAGAGCAGACCAGACCAAAGAGCCTGAGAAGAAAACCAGGAGGCTGGGCTCTCAGCTCTCATCCCATTTCCACTCACTTGCAGGGATGGAGCTCCTACTGAGAATCCTAATCCCTGCATCTCATTCTGCTACAGTGGAGTTATTGGCTAAGGGGCACAAGTCTCAGCTATATAATGGATTTGCCTCTATTTTTAAGTTTATCCCTCCTTTCATTCAAGCAGGAAGTAAGGATTATTCAGTCAGGCACAGCATTACAAAAAAATACACTCTAATTATGGCACTTAACTTACTGGTTTGCCCTCGATCACTCCTGGGACAGAAATGCTGCAAGTGGCCTAGATATGGAATTAACATCACATGGTGGGAGGCAAAGAGCAAGCTCTCAGGTCCTGAGACTGAGTCATCATCCAAGAGAGTGAAGCTGAGAACAACTCCTATTTGAAGGAGGAAGGAAAGGAATGAAAACAGGTAGAAGAAGAAACATCTCTGTGTAGATCCTGAATGCTGTGAAGACATTCAAAGTCAATGCGTTTAATTCCCCATTGTACGAAAGATGAAACTGGGAGTGAAAGTGACTTTCTAAGCTCAGGTAGAGAGGAGGGGCCAGGGTCAGGAGTCTCTTCCCTGAGATCCATCGCATTTAAAACTTAAATATTTGCCAACTGGTAGTGCTAGAAGACAAAGCATCTTGTCTGTTTCTTCACTGGTGTATTTCAATCCCTAGTTTGAGCCTCCACACATAAGAACTCAAGAAATAACTGATGAATGAAGAGGTAAACCAAAGCATACACCGGATCTCAAATCTCTCAGTCCAGTGCTCTCATCTTGTCCCAGGACACCTCTGATATGCCTCTGGAGTTTGAGGGGAAGTTGTTTCAAAAGTAGAAACTGTTCCAAAGAGATGTATTAAAACTAGAAGCTCTTTGTATGTAAACTGTTACTGCCACATACTCTCAAAGTGTGTTTCTTAATTCAGTCTTGAAATACAAGCCAGGTAAGTCAAGCTAGACATAAGGAACGGTTTTTTACATTTGTGGGATGTGGTAGCATGAATATCAGTCAGAAAAGCACTGTGAACTTTGCTTCCTAGAGCAGGCAGAGGTTCACCTCTACTGCGTTCCTGAGAGTGGGTAGTAATGGGGGAAGGAACATGTGCTCCACGGGTGCAGAAATGTGCATTCTGACTAGGACATTTTTGCTGTTTCAATTTGTGACTTTAAGTTACCATTGAGCCCCTTATGCTATGAACAAGTAATAATAATTATAATAATTGTAATAATGGGAAGGAGACATTGTTAAATTCATGATACAGATGAGAGAAATGAATTCTAGAAAGGTAAAATAGCCCAAAGTTGCACAGCCATTGAGTTGAATCAAATTAGCAAAGACTCAAAGAGAAAACGTGCCTGGCAGAGAAGCGGCGTACATGAGCCTGTCTGAGGCAGGACTGGGCTCTTCTCTCTGCCCTCTGCATTCCCCCAATTCCATGATATCTAAGAGCATATAACAACAATGCTGACTGCACCCTCTACCATCAGCCTGCATTGGAGTAAGCCATAGTATGAAATGAAGTCATTCCTGCCTGCAGTAGGCCACTGCGCCAGTTCCCCTGTCATAACAGTTACCTGGCAACTGACTTTTTCCTCATCAAACTTTGCTTGGGCAACTACTATCTACTTAGCACCTGCTAAGTCCTAGGAGAGTTTAAACAGAAAACAAAATAGTAGTGAAGTTTGACTTTTAGAATCTGACAGAATCCACTTAGAGCTGAATTCAAATCCCAGTTCTCCGAATTACCAGCTGTGAAAATGATGCTACCTCTCCCAAGCTTCAGTTTTCTCACTTGTGTATGTGAAACACAGACAGAACTGTGTGTGTGTGTGTGTGCGTGTGTGTGTGTTTACATGTGATAGGTATCACAGTATTGTGGGTAATATTCAATGACATTATTAGTACCAAATGTTTGACAAGATGTGTACTGTCAATGACACAGAGGAAAAGATCAACAAGTATTGTGTTGTTATCATCATCACCATCAATGAATTTATATTCCAACTGGGCAAAAGAGTTATCAAAGAATTAAGAACTCTGCTAATTCCTCTGAAGTGGAATGACTTCCTCTCTTCTCCCTGCTTACCTTGGTGAACTATCTTTCAGGGTCCAACTCACTTGACCTTCATTGCCTAGCTTCCCCTCCCCAGCAGTTTTGCATTTTTCTATCCTTTAATATATTGTACACACTGTATCAGTAAATCAGGAATCTCTGTTGATGACTTAAGAGTCTTGGAATATTCACTTGCCCCAGTCCTAGCATAGTCCAAGACTAAACATGTGCCCAATATTTATTTGGTGTGTGAGTAAACAGATGTAACAAGTGAGGAGGAAAAGGCTTGGAGCATTTAGAAAAATCTTCTACTAAGAGAAAGTTCATCAGAGATGAATAATTTAAAAGTGCCTCAGCTGACAGTAATGAAAACAGAGAAAAGATAGTTGTAAATTGGTGTAAATTAAAACACGAACTTGAAAGAGAGACTTTTCTTCACACAGCTGAGGGTAAATCAGTTAAATCTCCCCTACTGGCCCTGTGGGGTCATGTTGCCTTTTACTTTAGGTGGATATATAAGACCAGCCAGCAAAAGCTGACTTGTGTGATTATCCAAAGAGGAGAGGAGCCCCTGGAGAATTATAGAAGCACTGACATTTCTGGGGAGAAGAAAATGAAATTGAGGAGGGCCCCGTTATCTGTGAATGAACGTGTTGTAACAGACTTGTGGACAACATTCAATCCTTCATGAAAAATCACAGGAATCTCATTGCTTGAACCATGTGGAGGGAAAAAAAAAAGCAGTAGAGATTATGTTTTAGAAATAAGGTACAAGGTTCCACAGAAAGTAATTTTCCAAGAGCAGTTCTTGGCAATGGTTATTGTTATCTGCTACAAGCAGAAAAAGAACATATTTGAACTCTTACAAGTGATCACAGAAAAGCAGGATCACATAGTAGATAAAAGCCAACTACTTGGGTGGGAAAGCTGTCTTATGAACAAGGAATGATGTGCCTGCCTATAACGCCAGCACTCTGGGAGGCTAATGCCAGAGGATCATAAATTCAAACAAGGTTTTCTGACTTAGTATCAAATTATAGATTAAAAAAGGGCTGAGGACATAGCTTAGTGTAAGGGTCCTGAGTTCAACTGAAGGGAGGAAGGGAAGAAAAGAAAAAGAAAAAGTAGGAATTTAAAAAAATAGTAATTTAAAAATACAAAGATATACCAGAGTTCAATATAGCAAGTATTTCAGGAAGAAATATGTGATAAACCATATGTAATGGGCAGATTAAAATTTAAAAAGTAGAGTAAGATGAGACCTGAGAATAAATGTTGAATCAGTCATTCCAGAATTCATTGGTGACCCTGGATAAAGCAGCCATAGACTGTACCTGCCGAATGGGCAGGATTGTTCTCCAGTAAAACTTTATTTACAAAATGCATGGCCTGTGGACCACATAATTCACTGACTTCTAGTGTAGGTGATATTACAGTTAAAGTATGACTGGAGTGTGTTCAAAAGGGAAAAGCTTTACTTTAAAAAGACACAAAAATCCAAGTAGTGGGTGGAGGTAGCTGGAGGATAATGCAAGATCATAGAGAAGAACAGACAAGATGTGGATATCTTGGGCCACAAAATTAAACGAAATAGCCTGTTTACTGTGCATCAGAGTCTCCATAAAGTCTAACGTATACTTCAGCTGCCCATTAGCTGTAGTATTTTAGGCTGACTTTCTATAAAGTCTCTTGGCTACCTTATCTGTTTGGTTTTTGAGACAGTGATCCTTTAGGGTGCTGGTACTACAGGGGTGTGCCACCATGCCCGGCTTACCTTATCTCTTCTACTAGAATTGGGCATCCTAAATTTGGACTGCTAAGTGATATACCTTTATTTAGCATGAAGAGTTCCAAAAGTAGGAAAAAGGTGGGGGATTCATCTGAGATACTGTTTCTCAGAACTTTTTTAGAATGCTTGGGTCCTGTAATTTTGATTCCTTTCTAAGCAAATAATTCTAAGTTGAATTTTCTCCTATCGGGTTAAAGATCAGCTCCACATTTTCATGAACAAAGAACCTAGTTTGCTGTCTTCGCTAGTCTATAAGTGATGGTCATGAGGGATCCTATTTCTTTCTACCATCTGTTTCTTTTTTTCAGGTACAAGTACCTTTGTGCTTAATTTGCATTGGGGTTATTTTTATTTCCTGTCCTAGATTCAAAGTAGCAACAAAAACAGAAAAGATACAGAAAAGAAACATTTTTCCTGACATTAGCTAATAATACCTATTTTTAATAAGCATTTAAGGTAGTGCACTAAATGCCTCACAATTCATTATCTCTTTTTCTTAATGATATGAAAATTTTAAAATATAAGAAGTAGAAAGACTAGAATTACGAATCTGTTATACTCAATAATTATCAATTCATACATTCCTCAAATCTGTTATACTCAGTAATTATCAACTCATACATTCCCCTAAACTATTTTGAAAGGAAATCTGTAGATGTAATGATTGTTTTTCTGATCTGGGATTCAATTCAGAATCAACACATTACATTTCATTTGTCCTATTTTTTTCAGGAATGCACTCTAAGCTTTTTATGTTTTTCCTGACATTGACCTATTTTATGAAAATGTATCTTAATTTTAATTTGCCTAATTATTTCTGCATGGTTAGTGTCAACTAATGCCTGTTGGGCAGGAATGTTATATAAATAATGGTGTATACTTTCCAGGATCTCCCATCAGAAAATCTTGGAGTCAGCTGATTAAAAAAAATCTAGATCCTTATTATGAAAAGTGGCTTCAGAAGACAGAATCTGAGTGTTAGGGGTACTTTCTGGCTACTAACATCATTATATACATCATTATATACAGACTTTTTAAAAGAATTATTAAACAAATCTTAAGTTTATATCTGATACCTCTAATTACCATCACCACTGTAAGATTCTTTTTCTCCTTTCACTTTTTCCACATTTGTACTTTACCTCTTTCATAATGACAGCTCATTCCCAACAAGATCTCTGTGTTTATTCATGTTTTTAATCTTACATCACATACCAAATTTCAGAATTGTTGTACCTGCATTACAATCAATAATAAAGTTGGCAAGTGAAGAGCAAAATTTCTTTATAATCCTGCATTTACAATATACTCAGAGTCCATATTGTTTTGAAGCAACCCACTGGATCAAATAATTTCAGCTGTAAATATTTTAATATAGCATGACCACAATGCCATTATCACACAAAAAATTAACAATTACAGAATTAATAAATATTCGGTCTTTTTTAGAGCTCAAATTGGCTCATAGGTATCATAAATGCTTTGGGGGGGTTGTTTTGCATTTTGTTGGTTCCAATAGGATTCAGATGATAACTATATTTTGTAATTGGTTGATCTGATTTAAGTATCCTCTAATGTATACATTTGCCGTTCATTTGTGTTTCATTTGTGTTGTTTGATTGCATTTTTTATATTGAAGAAACCAGGTCATTTTATTTTACAGTTTTCCATACTTCAGATTTTGCTGTTTACTTGCTTATAATATAGGTTTCCATGTTTCTGTGACCATTTCTTATCTGTAAACTGGTAATTGGACCTAAAGATTTGATTAGGTCCAGGTTCCTTTGAAGGAGTTGTTTGGGGAGTAATAGATTGGCCGAGCTAGTTTGTAAAAGATTATCTTCTCTCTTTCTTTTTCCTTTAGATATTAACAGTTACCAGTACTCAATCCCTAGATCCATTAATTCATGGATCTAGCAGTGTTTTATTTGGACAGTGTTATAAACACATTCATATAGACACATTTCTGGTGTGTGCGTGTATATATATGCCAACTCATCTTTCCTTTAATTCCCCTGTCTTGTTATTACTTGTTCTTTAACATCTCTTGTTTTGAATTCTATTTGTGTACATGAAACAAGATGGCCCAATTTATAGTAACAACTTTCCCAGAAGAACATGAGAAAAGAAGCATTTATAAAAACTAAACAGGCCACAGAAAATATGTACCTGAGTTCAACATACTTTAAATCAAAATTCTACCCAGAAAGCATTCTTATCACAAAGGTGACATTTTAGAACTATGAAACACTTGAAGCTTGAGAAATTAGAATAGGAAGATTGGAAAAACTGAAACATGTTGCTAATTTTAAAGTTCATGTGTCTTTAAGAACAAGAAATCTGAGCAGGACAAGGAGTTGCTTTGTGTTTTTTGTTTGTTTTCTTTCTTCATGAAGCGTATATTTTATCTGAAGCCAGCTTATCAATAATACACCGTACCTCTGGTCAGGCTAGGTGATTTCATGCCATTTGACCTAACAACCTGGCAACTCCTGAGTGACAGTGATAAGATGCTGACTCCTGATACAGATGTTCTTATGTCTGTCACAACATGAAAGGTATTCATTTAAATGAAAAAAGACCAGTTAGATAAACAAAAGCAATGTATAGCTGGTTGATTCCAAGGACTGGAGAATATACAATTAGAGATAAAAATATTTACATCAAATAAAATTAGAAACCTTTTGTAATTGTTTCCTTTCATCCAATGGTATGAGGTGAGGGGATGCTATGACTTTATTGATATATAATTCACAAAAATGTAAATAACCACTTGAAGTATACAGTCCAGTGTTTCTTTAGTATTTTCATAGGATTCTGCAACCTAATTTTAGAACATTTTCATCTCTGAAGAAGCCCTATGCCCATTAGTTGCCAGTTCCCCTTCTTTCCACCTGTAACCCCAGCCCTAAGCAAGTACCAATCTAGCTTTCTTTATAGATTTGCCTGTCATGGGTACTTACCTTTAAATTACCTTCCATGACCTGTGAAGAAAATTCTTTTGATTATTTCCCATATTATCATAACAAAGAAAATGAAATAGAGCCCTCAAACATTTGAATGAATATTCAAAAAATTATAGCAGGGTAACCCAGAGATATGTTATTGAATCTAATGTTAACAATGTCTGAAATAAGTAATCACTAAGCAGTGAGCTTAGAGAATGACAGATCACTTAAGAAAGGCCAATGTTAATAATTTTGAATATAAATTTGAAGCATGTTTGGGTTGCAGAAACTTCTTGAGAGCTTAAGAACAGCAATATTTGCAACCAGGAATATTTACTTCCTGACTTTACTGCTTACCTACCTGTATGACTCTGGACAAATAAGGAAATAATGGGAAGTTGGCATGAAAATTAATACCTGTAAACCTTTTAGAACCAAGCTTGCTACTTAAGTGCTCAATAAATGGTAGTTGTGGTTTTATCACTCTTATTTATAAGAACGCAATAACTCAGGTAGAATTGCAAGGTGAAACTCCTAGATATGCCAGCTTACCCCATGCCACACTGGATTGGTATTTTCAGTCTCTATTCAAAGTTTCCTGCCATGAAAGCAATGGATCAGGACTGAAGACACTATAATGTAGGAAAATTAACAATACCATTGATCAAGTATGATTAAGAATAAAGCCATAAACCAGCCTTCAGTTACTTTAGAGCCATGTGTTCTATAAGTAGCAAAAGTGCTAATTTATTATTCTCACCTAGCACTCATATAACAGATTTTTCTTTTCTATATTAAAACATTGCAGTAGCAAAAACTTATGTAATGATATACATGTCTAATAAAAATAAGAAAGAATATTAACATTATAAACCACATATAATCTTTTATAGTTGAAATGTTTTAAGACTTTAAATATGTGACTTTTAAATCTGTGTGAAGTGAAAATTGTGATTTGATTTTGTGTCTGGAGATGTAACCACCAATAATTCTACAACCTTCTTTTTAATTCCAAAAAGAAATGGCATTTGCCAATAAGATTTAGATAATTTAATGTCTGACGTATTATTATGTATTTTCTGTTCTTTTAAAAAGTGTGGTACTCAGTATTATTATGTCTCAATCAGATAACTCATGATACACGACATTTTCGTACTTGGGAAATGTTAACACATTACATTCCTTGCTTTGAAACATAAAAGAATTAACCACAGACAACACCTTTTCATTTCACTTGACTCCTGAAACAATTTTAGCAATGTGATTTGCATGCAATCTCATTTCGGGACCCAAAGGCCTTCATATTCTCAATCTGTATGTTTTCACCCCAGGCTTTCCTCCTTTTGCATTGTTTTGTATTTGCATGAAAACTTATAATTTTTTTGCATGAAATCATCTACAGTGTTGAAGATAATTGTCTAACATACCTTGCAATATCACATACCATTGATTCTTACATGTTTTTTTTTCTGTTATTTTCAGTTACTGAAATTAAAATATGCTTGAAGTGTAAAAGTGGCATGAAACTGGAGTGATGCAAGAATAATTAATGTTCTTTAAAGATTAGTATTTTTGGTGTTTTGGGACACCGTTCCTTAATTATAAGTTATGATATAACTATATTGATTACAGATGCAATTAGCAGAGAAAAGTTCTGTAGCAGTACTTTTTTTCAAGAGATTTTTAATGCTTGAATATAAAGTATATAGTTTGTCCCCTGATTTCATAAACTATGACTATTTATGTTCATAAAACCTTCTTAATGTGCTTAATAAAATTAAGCTCCACTGACTTTGGTGAAAGTTCTTAGTGCCTAAAAAAATGAATAACTTACTGAATGACAGGACTAACATTTTAGTACTTTGTTTCCTAAACTAAATGAACATGTTTCCCAGAATGGATATTTTAGGTAGGAGAGCATGAGTCCACAAAGAAAATAAGTTATTTAAATAATTTTGTCAAACTTCAAATCTGTAAGGGCACATGACTGAGTCTCACCAATGAGATAAAATGCATATATTTAAACAATTGCTCTTTCCTTCCAAGTACTCATATTGCTGGCTGTATATTTTTTCGAACCAGCTGTCATTGACCCCTTTTCAAATTTTCTTCTGAGCTCTTTGCATATTCACTTTCAAAACTATGTAGTATCTTGTTTCTTGGGCAATGCTTTTAGTTTTTTTAGCCAACAAAAAGACTCATGAAACTAATTCATTCAAATGAGAATGGTAATCAAGCTGGTGAAACATTTTTAAAATTACATGTGAATGTAAAATTAATAAGCCTTGCATGGCCTATAACTTGTAAAATGATCACGAATACATTTCTCAAAGAAGAATTCCACAAAGCATGTACATAATAACAGCAATAGTTATCATTATTAAAACAGATTTCTTAGGAAGCCATTTAGCAGAGCATATGATATTTAGATGAATAAATTCAGTGATTCAAATGAATAAATTCAGTGGCTATCATATGTGTATATATTATTTGTAATTTGGCCTCACTTAAACTAATGGATTGATTTAAGCTTTAAAGACAGTCATTCTGACATTACTTTAATCTTGCCAGAATGTAAATGAGTTGCTTCCCCCTTGCTGAATGAATATAAATTAATACCACTTTAACAGCAGTTTTAACAGTTTTAGTTGACTGTTCCTGGCTGTTAACTAGCTCTGTGATACTGACTTGGACTCAACCTCTCTGTGCTTCTGGCTCCCTCTACAAAACGAAGGCTTGAGGCTAAATTGTCTTTTGAAAAAAAATGTTATGCTATAATTATCATATACTGTGAGACTATAATTATCATGTATCATAAATCTACATACTTCTCTGTGCAGCTTTAATTAAATCCAAGTTGAAGTAACTCAAATTCAAGTTATTTTGAAAGATGACTAATCACTAAGACAACTTGCTTCTCTAATAAAAATTATTTTCTACCTGATAAGATGCCATTTGTATAGCACTTTATATTTATATTGTCTTATAAATCTCACAACCTAAGAACTGCTACCATAATCCTCATTTTGCAGATGAAGATATGAGGTTCAGAAAGACTTGGTTACTTGTCAAAGGTGATGAGCTAGCAAGATGTAGAGCCAGGACAAAGACTCTGGGTCTTCTAATTTAAGATTTTTCCCTTCCATCACCATTTATCTGTAAGCAGAGTATGAGACCATTTTCCCAAGGTGTCATCATTTGGAATTTACACTCTTTGAAAATGAATCCTGCCTTTAGACTCCTATGGCACCTCTGTAGCAAATCCACTTGCGTCACTACAGCTCTCTCTGCTTTTACAAAGTAGTTGTTTTGTCAGCATGAGTGTGACAACAATTAGACGTCCCGTTTTTGCCCCATGCCTTTTCTCCTTCACAGTCATTCAATGACAAGCGTAAAAAGAGCTTCATCTTTTCACGAAAATTCCCATTCTACAAGAACAAGGAGCAGAGTGAGCAGGAAACCAGTGACCCTGAACGTAAGTAGATTCTTGAAGATAATGTCACATGCAACACAAGAGAAAAAAAAATTCTTCACGCATGATATAGGCTCTCCCATGCCACACACCTAGGCCAAAAAAAAAGAAAAATACAGTAGGCAGGCAGGAAAGGTCTTACTACTGTGACCAGTGCTTGTCCACAGTCTGGATCCTTCCCTTCATGTGATGACTCTGCAGAATGCATTAGAGAGGGAGTAGCCAAAGCTGAGGCTTTGCTGCCAATCAGTACCTATCCATGACTAGGAATGGGTCTGGTTTGCCTTTTCTCTCATGCAGCTCTCTAGGGCTTGACACAAATTTCTTTTCTGGGCAGAAATACTGGATTCCATTGCCATATGTATATTTTTTGGAATGCTAGCTAATTGGTGCAATTAAATTACTTGATTGACTACTGGCACATTGGCTCACTCTTTCCCTCCCAACGAACACTAAATACTTGCTCAACAATGAGCTTGTATTGGTGCATACTAAATCACAAGATTTGGAGATCATTCCTTTAAGTAGGACATTGATGTGGCGATACTAACGGCAAAAATGGCATTTGCCAAGTCTTTATTTTGGTTTTACAGTCATCTTCTACTTAAACTTCAAATTGCTTTACAAATCAGAAACTTCCTGAAGTCTCAGTCTAGGGAGTTTGGGGTCCAAGTTGTTTCAAAAGAAGAGACAGTGGGATCCAGATTGTATAGGCAACACGGTCTGTCATGGTAGTATCCATTTCAACTCCACTGACTTCTCCTTCCTCTTCCGTGGCTGTTCTTCCTCTCTCATTGCTCTCTCTGGGGACTTCCATGCAGGACATCCCCGGATTAGGTGACGACGGTTATGGAACAAAGACTCTGAGTAAGTTTCCAGGAATGGTCACTGTAACTTTTCTTTTCTTTTCCTTTCCTTTTGAGTTTGGCTTTTGTTCCTTTTCTCAAGGGCCTTTCACTCCTAGCATGCACAAGATACGAGTTTATTTGTTACCTAGCTGTGAATGCTCCTACAAAATAATTTTCAATTGTTTTGTTCTGCATGTCAGCATTTAAAAGCAAAGTGTGTCAGGCACTCTAACTTCTGTTGCAGTTAACACTTTCCTTTTCTGACCATGTGACACAGCCAACATGGTCCTGATGCCCACCATAGCATCACTTGCTCTGCTGCCTAATTTCTCCCAGTGAGCAAGAAACTATGTTGAAAGTAAGGGCAAGCTAAATGTTCTAGAATTGCAAAGTAGAAATATATTTTACATGCTTTGCTCTGCCTTTTCACATGAAAATATTTAATGACCTTGCCAAATTCTGTAATTAAGTTGTATTTGGCTATTAATAAAGGAGCTATTTTGTAATCAAAAGGAACATGCGTTCTCAAAAAGTAAATAATCTATTTGATCTTCCATGAATAATTGTTATTAACACTGATTGACTTTCTCTGACTTGCAGTGATCCTGCTTGAAACGTTTGTATAATAAAGTTTTAGATATTTGTTAATATCATTTTTCTATCAGTGACTAATTAGCTGCATTATGTAATCAACTCTTCATTTTGTAGTACAGAATGAAAAGTAAGATACATTAGACCTTTATATTTTCTAGTTATTCATGTCTTTGGTCTGTGTCTCATTGCACTGACTGAGAAATTTAAATTAATTATCCTGTAATTTTTCTTTCTTTAATACTAACCTCATTGTGTAGGTACCAGTGAAATAAGAACAGAATTTTGTGTCTTTTGCAATTGTATCACATTGTTCAACTTTGTTTTGTTTTAACAGATATGGACGATATTTTTTAGAAGCTGTTCATTTCATTTTCTAAAACGTAGCATTGAACTGGACTTAGTTTTTAAAGGCTATTTATATAAGCTTGTATCAAGTTACTGATTTGGAGTGTTTTTTTAACTATGTATATATAGAAAACAAAATCTGATCAGGAGTACTGATCTCCTTAAAGATGAAAACTTTATCTTTGGGTCACTATGTTAAATACATGAAATTTGTCTTGAACCAGTGGCTGGACTCCAAGTACCAACTTCAATATTACTGGCATAGCATGAAGCACCATCAGAGAGAATTGGTAAAGAGGCTTTTCAATATATTTGTAATAATGAACATCAGAATAAAGAATTTGCTATTATAATGTCAAAAGTAGGAGTGATGCCCTTTTAAATCCAGAACATCCACATTTACTTACTCTTTAAAAACTGAAGAGATAATGAATTAAAAAAAAAAAAGTCCTGTCATCCCTAACTCAAAATACTTAAGATGATAATGAACATGATGGTACACTATTGATGGCTGTATGCCTTGACTGTGTTTTCAGTGATAAAGAGCAGGCTTGTCAGATTCATCTACATTCCTTTATTCCTTTTCCTAGGGCCCCTCTGCATCTGTAAAATATGTAGCCAAATTTGTAGTTCAGCTCTATTCATAGACCAACACAGACAGCAATGATTTTGTATGAATTTAACTCATGTTTTGGTTTTTATTAGTTTTGTGCTCTAAAACTAATTCACTCAGCTGGCAAGAATGTATGATATCAAGGCATTTTAAAGCACTTTTACTGTTAGCATTTTTAGAAACTGAAGTTACTGACATAAGATTCAGAAATCAAATAGCCACACAATTCATTTAGTGAAAGTGATATATGAATAAGCTGAGGAATTGATGATCTATAAATTAACAAATAGTAGAAATGAAACAAAATGACTTTGGAAACTAAAGTTCCAATTCTAGCATACAGCCAATGCATAAATCATTGTTATATTAGGCTGAATTGTGTTTGTATGAAAAAAAAAATCCAGAATGTTATAGAGGTAAATCATTCAGAATGAGTTAAAAACCTCCTACTTCCCAAAACCTGTGGGGGTATCAGGCTATTATTTATCCTCTGCCTGTTCCATACCCCTAGGATCCAATTGCTATCCAAGCAAGGATCTTAATAGAAAAACATGATTCTTGAAACATTTCTTCCAAGATTTTCTGCTCATTCACTGAAGCAGGAAAGATCTTTCAGAATCCTTTTCATCCTGAAAATTAGTTTCACAAAGACTTCAAACAGAAATAAAACTGAAAGAATTCCAGAAGCTAATTGGTAATTTGACATGCAGTGGTCCTGCAAAACAATTAAAGGTACAATGGAGAATTAGAAAAATCTGTAAGAAAACAGTCCCAATGACCAACCAGAATCATCACCTCAATTTATGGTTATTAAACAATCTGTTATGACACATTGGCGTTTGTAAGAAGAATCTGAAAAATCAGAAGTATAAGAATGGGTCATAGTATTTATAAAAAAAATTTTCCTGGGTTGATTTTTTTTTATTAAATACACTAGTTGAATTATTTGCTAAAACGTAAAAATAACAATCACCCAGGAGGTTCCTGCAAAAATGGTAATAAAGTTTTCATCTTTATCTTATCCAAATTTTCTTAATGCAATCTTTTCTGCTGCCTTTTACTTGCCTTTTGCTCACATTTCTGGTAGCCTTGCATGAGTGTATTCCTTTCAGTTTTGGCTGCTTTCCAATGCTTGGTATCTCTTTAATTTGCTGTGCTGTTCTTGCAGAACATGTTTCTTCTAATGCCAGCGATAGCGAAAGTAGCTACCGTAAGTTATTGCTTTGGTTTGCCGTTCTTTTCTTTGCAATTGCCCCATTGCCTGTGGTGGTCATTTCAGATTTTTGTTGGTGTTTTTCAATTGCTGCCTCTTATCATTCTTATCCAAAGCAAATGGCTTGAAATGAAATCAGCATTTGATGTGGAAAGATACAAAAGTCACCAGGGCCATCAGTCAACCCCTATGTGATTTGTTCAAGCGATAGCAATCTTACTAATGTCAATTGCAACCTCAGCTGGTTGGGACCCAGTAATTCAGTTCTCCTCAGAAAGATGCAGAAGTTCAGCATGGTGAATTTTGACATTCTGCCTCCCAAAACAATTTAAACTCTCCGCAGGAGAGTGGAAACTTCATCATGATTTTATTTTCCTTCTCATTTTGCCTTTTCCTTTCTGTTCCTGGTTCCATTTACAAGAAAAAGCTATATAAACTATAATATTCCATATTTTAAGGTAGATACAGGTCTACATGTCTAATTTTATTTGGGGGAGGGATGGGAAGTTGATATAAAAAATTCCATCCTCTAATGTTGAAGGAACTCCTCCTTTCCCTACACCTTTTTCTTTGAAAAAGTGAACGAAACTTGTTGAGTCAGAAAACTTAACTGAAAAGGTAGGTAACTATTTAAAACTTTGTTCTTGTGTTTCTTTGGTTACCTCAAGCCATTTGCTTATTGTATGGAAATATTCACCAAACACCAAGCTCATCCTTTTAATCAGTTCTCGTGGTTTCTTACCACCTACTTACTGGTTTTGGTGACTAATATTGGTATCATTAGAATCATTATGAGTTCCATAATATTAATTTGTACTACTTAGTGAAATGGGTTATCCAAAAAATAATTGTCAAGTAGAGTAGAAAACTGTAAGTCCAACACATGATCAGAAGCAATTTCCAAGGCAGAAATTGGTATTGTCTTTTGCCTGAATGAATATTGTACTAATTAAGAAGTAAAATTGTACTAAAATGGGTATTTTTCCCATTATAGCATAATACTTTACAAAACCATGGTTTTTGAGGTGGAGTGCCAAATAGTGTTCTTAAAGTACATTAAATGTAATTCAGATTTTGAGAAAAGTTTTGGGGAGTCAAATTAGTAGCAGTGAGGGAAAAAAGCACACAGGGAGAAAGATGGCAGGTAAAGATAGGGTCCAGAAGAGGACAAGACAGACCAAAGAAGGAAATAACAAAATAGTAATCACCCAATTTTTGGATCAACAGAAGTCTTATATTAAAAGAATTTCATTAAGTCTTATTGATGGAAGGATTATTCTCAACATGATTTCTTAACATTATTACATTCTTCGTGCTCTTAAAAGTTTGTGATTAACCCAACTTCAGGGGAAAAGATTAACCTCTCCCACTCTTCATATGGCTTTAAAACAAGAAACCAGGCCAGGAATAAGTGACCAACGCTTGTCTTTATGACTCCTGAGCTATTCTCAATTTAGTATGAGGAAAAATAAAACTTATTTGTTGGGTTTATGTAGACCAATAACATTAATTTCTAGTAGAGTTTAGATACCTGCTACATGATCTAAGCCCAACTATATTGAGTAGCAAGTAAAATGCAGTTAAATTACAATGCACATTCTCCAGTTTTACAAAATACCACCCCAAAACTATCTGAATGATTGGCCAGCACCAGAATTTCATCTGTCAATGAAGTAGTAAAGTGCAGCTTGGATTTTTGGCCATTCTGCATCATAGTTTTCAATTACCCTTGTACCAAGGGATGATAATTACTAAGCAGACATAAAGCGGAGGTCAAGCAAACCTCAACAGCTGAAGATGTGCCTTCTTGACTCTCAGTAACGTTCTTCACACATTACATTTAAAACCCATTGGTGTCTGTTGTTTGGAAGAATTTTCAAAATAAGGATCTTGAGGAAATGACCTGAATGAAAATGACATTGAAGTAGAACCAAGACTTCTCCCCATATTCTTCTCCTTAGCATTCTTGTCACCTTTCAATGTCTTTAGTTCTTTGTAAACCAATTTTTCATTACATCTACCCCCTCATTTCATTTCTACAATAAATCTATTAGTAGCCCATTTTACATAGGAGGATGTTGAAGCTCCAAGAGGCTATCTCACCAGTAAGTTGTAGCACTGCAATTCTAAGCAAAAGGTTTTAAGTCTGAATCTCATACACTTTTCACTCTTCCCTATCATTTGTAATCCACTCCCCTTTGATGTTTTATCTAGCACATTTTAACCATTCCATACTACCTGCCAAATTAATACAGTCAAGTTTTATATACTATTAACTATACTAAGCTTGAGTGTAAGAGCTTTATTAAGTCATTTAATCTTCTGAACAACTTACGGACTCCTTGAAAAAATTACCCAAAATCTCAGTTCTCCCTTATGTAAATCAAGTAGCTTGGATTAGAACTGAGACAGAAAATAGACTTTAACTCTGACCAGTCAGTAGTAGCTGTCTAAAGAATTGCATTGAAAAGTATTCCTAGGGCTTGTTGAGTCTTAGTAGTAATGGGGCAATAATCAGTTTGTGATGCCTGTCAAAGGCACAGAGTAGGGGGTGGACCAACACATGCTGCTACACACTTGTCATCTATGCAGCACTGGAACTCCAAACCCTTTTTTAGTACTAACATTGCATGGTTCTAACAACCTAACTTATTCTTAATAACCATTATATGCAGGCAGGCAAAACTAAACTTAGAACGTTTGCACTATCACTGGTCTTTACTTTCCTCCTCTGTCTTTGTTTCTAAGAATTCCTAAAGAACAGCAACTCACTTTCCTCAATCCTGAAAGCCTATTAGGGCCTTATGCCGGATATGTCTCACTGTGGCTTTGCTTCTAGTTTGCACACAAAATGTTTTGTGGAGCCTGTAACAGAGCCCTCTGCCAAGTCTCTGGCAGCTGCAAACGTCCACACACAGCTCTGCCGCTCACCCACTTCCAGCCCTGTGGTTGCCAAAACAGGACCAAAAAATAGTTCGTACCTTTTTGTCAGCTGTTATTTCGAAGTGCCAACCTCTTCTGAGGAAAAAATAGAAAAACTACTAAGGAGGACTATTTTATGGAGATGACACAGAAGCATTAAAAAAAAATTTTAAAAAGCTGGTATTTACAGATGGGACCGTGTGGCCACTCAGTGACTCTGACCTGGTTTTCGCGCACACCCTCTGTTCTTTGTAAGCCCTATTCTACCCCTCACAGAATTTGACATCACTCCCCCTTTTGAGATATATTCAACAGAAAAAAATGTGATTTTAAATGTTGACTCCACTACTTACTAGCTGAGGAAACAGGACTCGTGAACATTTCTGAACCTCAGCTTCTCTTGTCTGTGAAATGGGGGTCATGCATTCCTATTATCTAGAAATGTCTATGGAAAATACAAGCCAGAGAATGTGAAAAGTCCCTCAGCACTCGTATAAAGTGCCATAGTGACATGAATTTTCTTTCCTTCATTATAGTAAACTTTTTCTCCCCTGCCCCTTGATTGCCTTTCAGCTACACAAAGGGCTTTTCATTCTTGAACCTGAAAGTGAAAATCAGCTTAAGGTGCTGAATTCACAGCTTATAGGAGATGCCGACTTCTCCAGGTTCCTAGGTGTTACATGATACCCAGCTTTCACAGTGCCTTGAGGACTGGATGTGCCTTGACATGAAAGATGTGACCTTTTCCCCCTGCCAGTGCTGATGCTCTGAACAAAAGCCAGTTCCATTCATAGTTACAGAAACAAACCAAAAAGCAATGGATAAGCAAAGAGTTGTAGAATTCTCTAAAATTAGCAAACTGTGTTTTACATTGGTTTTCAGAACCACAAGTTATGCATACTGACATCAAACATCTTATTTAAGCTTTGCCTTTTGAATGTCCTGTGAAAATGATTTACGAGGCTACTGGAAAGAGATTCTTATGGAAGCATGATGTATTTATTAGAGAAAACCATATTTCCTACTGTGAAATGACCATGTTGACAGAAACACAAAGCAGTACCTATCTTTGACTTCATTATTCATCCCTGCTTTACAGCTGAACTCAGAATGATATTTTATTGAACTCTCTTTACATTAAGCACTCAATCAGGCCCTGGGAACACAGAGATGGATGAATTCAGTTTTTGCCTTTATAAATCTCCCCAAAAATGGGCATACTCAGATGTCTCCTGATATTTGAAGGTTTTGTTACCCTGCGATCAGGATTTTCCCCTCATATATTAACTATTACTTGTAAAGTTAGTCTACCTTTGCAATATTAGTCTATTATGCTTCTATTCCTAAAACTATATTCTTCCCCCAATAAATTTTACAATTATCTTCTGAATGCTTAGGACCTCCATCTCAGGCATTAGCAATCAGTCGCTTTCTTTGGCCAAGACAGTGAATTTTAGTAGTATACTCAAATGGAAACATTCTTTTCTTAAATTTAAGAAAAAAAGGCAAAGCTGACCCTTCTGGAGCAACCATGGATAGGTGCCAGTTAAGAGGCACATTAAGACCCATTCTGTGTGTCTTTAGGATGTAGCATGGCCTAGCAGAGACATTCTGAAAGCAAGCCCTTCTCAAAATAGATGTAAGATGTGACTTAAGCCTGCAGCCACTTCTTACACTTAAAGAAAAGCCCGCCCACCCGATGGCAGCTACCAGCACTCCAAGAAAGACATCTGTACTCTACAGTTTTACCCATATATGGTTTAACTTCCTCAAATCAGTTGCTATTACCAAAACTATATATGATATTACTTCCTTCTATGAAATCAACTCACTTTTCCCTGGTGCTCAGGATACAAAGGGGAACCTGGCATAGGCAGACTGAATGAACGTGTCTTGGGGTGTTGAACATTTAACCACTTAACAGTTTACTGTCATTTGAGCAGTGTCTATTCCAAGTCACTCAGGCAGGTGTCATTTCAACTAGTGGACTTTTATATTTGATAAAATTGATAAAATTCTTATTTTTATATATTCTGTTATAAAAATTAACAAAAAACATGCAATTTTGGGTCATCCAAAATTTGAATAATTGGACTGTTAAGTAGTTACAGCCATGAGACTAATTGTCCTTTGGCTTCAGAAAAGACTGTACCATAGATTCCATTTCTCCTCCACTATTTCCTATAGTAGACATGAAGTCTCACATTTTCAGCCATTCTCACCTGTCTCCCATCAAAGGTGAGGACTAGGTCTACTACAAATATAAGAACTTAGCTTTCAGTGTCTGAAGCTCAGTTGGGCTAATCCCATGACCAATTAGTCAACTGGATAAAACAGATGATTGAAAAAATAATTGCCAAAGACCAATTTACTTTCCACAGTTATTTGCTGACTTAAGGGCCATGCTGAGTCAGAAGGTTTGGAGCAAATAGCTTTGGAGGGGCTGACACTTTACTACATTTTCTTCCTTAGTTCTCTTTCTGAAATTTCAAGGCATGATTTAGCAGCAATTATAACCAATGATGTAGGCCACTCTTTTTTTTAATGCAGGAATGGAACTTAGGCCTTCACACATGCTAAGTACATACACTACCACTCAGCTATACCCCCTACTTCTCTCAATTTTTAAGCTCCTGTAAAACCCCTATGATCCCTTGTTAATATCCGATATACAGACATTTGCTTTTGAGCAGTGTGCTTTATAGGGAAATAAAATAGACAAAATAAAAGAACAGACATTCTTATTAGGTAGCAACAAACTATTGGGTGGGCTCTTTACTTGAGCTTCATGGCTTTACTTTAGGTGGTACCACTTGGTGTAGAAGCATGGCACTCCATCTCTAATGTCAGACAGAAAGTAGTCTCACAGATCATTGCTCTGCAGCAGATAGCTAGCAGCCAGTTACTACGTAGAGTTATGATTCGTGGTATGTGATAACCTAATGCAAAATAGTTATGAGGTTGAAGGAATTTTTTAATGGTTCAAGAAGAGAGCAAGAAAATTTAACTCTGAACTGTTTCCTGTGTTTCAGATCAGGGATTATAGCTTTACGAAATCAGTGACTATTAGTTGACTATAATTTTCCTTTCTTCTCTTTTCAGGGGGGCAAGAAGACCTCATTCTTTCCTATGAACCTGTCACACGGCAGGAAAGTAAGTTTAGCATACCCGGGATCTTGATTTCCAGGCTATAGCCAATGACATTTGTTGAAGAAGGCAAAGAGTGAAGGACTAAACAAAATAAACTCAGCTCAATACTCAGTTGTCCCCAGACTATACTCAGCTTATCTCTGTCTTTGGCCCTGTCACTGTACAAACAGCTTCCCTCCTGAGCTCGGCAACAACAGCTCCTTGGAGGACAGAGCAGCCCTTCAGATGAGCTGCCTCAGTGGGAAGGAGCACATCCAAATCACCTGAGGCCCAGTGAGAGGCCCTCTGAGTAAATCCTGTGAAACTGAAGTCAGCTCAGTATTGAGGAACTTTCTAGCAGACCTAAGATATAGACTATCTGCAGGCTGCCCCAGGAACCTGGCTTCCTTTTTTCCAAAGACATTTATACATAGTCTCTTGGCTGTTGACAAGGGATGCTTCTGAGAAAATTCAAGCATCCAATGGGGATTTGTACCAAAGGAACTTTAAAGTTCTTTCTACTGTCAGATACAAAGGAATTGGGGAAAACCCAGTAGAGTATAGAGTATTTTGGGCTGAGGAAAATAAATTATAAAACATAAGGTGTCAATACTACTAACAATTACTTTTAAACAATGGTCAAACAGCTGGTTTGAACTTTTTTTCCTGCCTCTTAAGTGACTAAATTCAGTTGTTTTGACATTGTGTAGGCATAACCTGAGAATAAGCAAAACTCTTCCAAATGGTTCCTCTTTGACAGATGCTGCAATTGCTTTTCCTTACTAGTAAATTCCAGAAAGTAGGCACAGTAACTTTCTCAGGGTTAAACATACAGTTCCCTATGCAGGGTTATATGGGTAATCTAGTCAGAGTTATAACCTTAGCAGTTCTGTTGGGTAATTTCACCTTAAGAACCACCATTACTGTCATTTCCAATCTTTCTCCTAACCTGCATTTTCCTTTTCCTATCTGCAGTAAACTATACCCGGCCAGTGATTATCCTGGGTCCCATGAAGGATCGAATCAATGATGATTTGATATCTGAATTTCCTGATAAATTTGGCTCATGTGTGCCTCGTAAGTAACATTTTTTGGAGAAAATTATTGTATCTTTTATGAGTCAGTGTGCTTCTGTCTCTCCAGTAGTCTGATGATCCAAACAAAATCAATTACTTACTATCTCAGCACCTTACTTAATTTATGTGCCTAATACTTTTCATCTATGCTGCCTTTTATTGTTTTCTATGGGGTAAATACAATAATGTGCTCTCTAAACTGACTGTTGGCCACTAAAAGGCAGGAAGGATCATTGTAAACCCCTTAGCATTCAAAATAGCATATGTTTATGATGGGCATCATATGTTCTAATGAATATGTTAAAACAACATTTGTGGCATCTTTTTTCCATAGAATCACAGACAGCAAAAACAAAGCCATATATTAAAACCATCTTAAGTCTACATAAGACAATTTATCAATCCCAAAACAAAATAGCCTTTTCCATATGTTTTTATAGTCCCAGATCTTGGGATGATAAGGACAAGGTTTAAAGTCTGTGTTCTAAGCCTCGAGGCCACTATAGACTATAGACTGCTTTATTATTATAGACAATCGTCAGGACTCCTGGGCCCACTGAGTGTAGTGCCATAAGGTGCTGTCTGCTTTACCTCTCCTGCTTGCAAACACTGTCATACCTCTCCACTCACCCCATCCACAGAGACCTTGCATGCACGTAGACAAGCTCACAAGGAAATTTCAAGTGATTAAATAATGAGTCCCTCAAACTTGATCCTACCAAATACTTCTCTATATATATATCTTAAGCTTTAGGCTCTCAAGTGTCTCCAACATTTCAGTATTACACATTTCATCTAGAATACTAAAGAATATCAGGAATTATGTGTATGTCATTCCTGGACAGGAGGGGATTAAGATGATTGCTTTACAGTATACCATGAAATGGTTCTCAGCAAACACGCTGGGAAAAAGTCTTGCCATACCTCACATCCTGAAAATATATTCAGCTGGGAAGGCTCAAATGAAGGCCTACGTTGTTTACACCAGCCTCCAGTTTGATCTTCTGATTTTGAGAGGAAGAAAACAGGCCTTAAGCATCACCTGTACTTCCCTTCTACCTTGCACACTCTGGTCTTTCTCCTACTTCATTATTTCTCTTATTTCACTATTTTAGGATTATGATTTCAAGTTCTATACATGTTTATTATACAGAGTCTGAAAAATAGTAAGAAGGAAGTTAAATGAGAATAAAAAGGGCTCAGAACCCCACACAATATCTGAAAATAACATCACAGATATAATATTTTGGTAAATTTCCATCTGTTCTTTTTTCTAATGCATGCATCTTTCCATAGTCAAACTTTTAACTATTTTAAATGATTATAATTAATCATCCTTCATTTATACACATTTTGAATTTTCTCTATTTTATTGTGAATAATAAAATATAATTATGTGTTATTATTTATAAAATAATGAACATCTTTAAGGATAAAACATCACCTGAAATTCTGATCTTTTTTTTTTCTTTTTTTCTTTTTGGTGGTACTGGAAATTGAGCCCAGGGACTTGTATGTGCTAAGCAAGCCACTGACCCACATCTCCAGTCCTTTTATTGTTTTATTTTGAGGCAGAGTTTCCCTGAATTATATAGCTAGACCCAAATTTGCAACCCTTCTCCCTCAGCTTTCTGAATCACTGGAGTTACAAGTGTCTGCTACCATCCCTATCGTGATCATTTTAAAAGATAAAGTCTTAGGAAATAACTGAGTCAAGGCTGGAAATATTTTAATAAGGTAGGTGGGCTATACTGGGGATTGAACCCAGGGCCTTTACGCTGAGTTACATTCCCATCTCTTTTTATAGTTTTTGAGATAGGTTCTCACTAAGTTGCCCGGGCTGATTTTAAACTTGGAATCCTCCTGTGTTAGCCTTCCAGGATGCTGGGATTACAGTTGTGTACCGCCACACTTAGTTTGGAATTATTTCAACTTTTTAAAGTCATATAGCTAGATTGTTTTCCCTTTCTCTTTTTACCAGAACATATAAGCAAAATGGTTAAATTTGCTGACTTTCAGTCCTACCTTAACTTTGATTTTTTATCATGGAATTTTTAAAACTCTGCATATCTAATTGTATGCCCATTTTTGTCCTCCTATTTATGAGATACATTTTCTTACTTCTTTCTTTGTGTTAGACTCTTACAGTGTGCTGGATGTCATGGTGCAGTGCTGTTAAGAGTCTGGATTTTATTATCTTCCTTTATAGAACAATTTTGTTATAGCAGGCAGTGATTTACTGACAAATCAGCTTACTCCAGTTGCAGTTTGGTTTTAGACATTGTAAAGTTGGATCTAGGGTAGCTTTCCACATGTGTGTGTTTTGGTTTGATTAGGTTTGGTTTGGTTTGAGACCAAGTTTTGCCTTGTAATTCAGGCTGGCCTGAAGCTCCCACTGATTAAGTGCTGGGATTACAGGAATGTGCCAGCACACCCAGCTAAAATAGCTTTTAAAACTGTGTGTTGACTGGGTCTTAACCAAATGGCCAGTTCTGGCTAAACTTCACAGTCTCCTAACACTCTATGATTTCCAGACTCACCACTTAAAAATGGCTTCCAGGCAGGTAGGATGAGTGTAGAGTTTCCCTGATGTGTTTCTCTCCTCTCAAAATTACAGCTTTGCCAACTTTCCGTTGTCTAATACCTGAAAATAGTTATTCCACACATTTTGTCCAGTTTTACAGTTGTTTATGGTAGGAAGGTAAGACTGACCCCTGTTACTGTTATGTCTATCCTACTACATATATCTATATACTGTGTTGAGGGTGTAGTAGAGAAAATAGGTGGGAAGGAAGTTTATGAATATACATGCATCTTAACTTTATCATTTCTTGTTTTATAAAGATACTACGAGGCCAAAGCGTGACTATGAAGTGGATGGCAGAGACTATCACTTTGTCATTTCCAGAGAACAAATGGAGAAAGACATTCAAGAGCACAAATTTATAGAAGCCGGCCAGTACAATGACAATTTATATGGAACCAGTGTGCAGTCTGTGAGATTTGTAGCAGAAAGGGTATGTTTGCCAATGTTCTTACAACTCCCCTGAAGCAGCTTTCTGGGTGGCAAACTATATGTTTTGGGGGTTGTTTTATTTTGTTTTGTTTGGTCATTACTCTTTCCTGATTACAGTTGTAAATTTTGATTAGATATTTCTTTTAAGATACCCAAGCAGAGAATCATTTTAGAGTAGTGTCATTAATCTTTATTTTAATCTCCCTAAAGTATTATGACTGACTTTGAGAAAGGGAGGTAGAAAGGGACCTATAAATCTAAAGACAGCTAATGATCTTAAGTTTCTGGGAATTCACTTTGTCCTTGACTCACTATCTGGGAGCACAGTAAATAAAATTGAATTTATTGAGGAAGTTTTGTTACTCTTGGTTGTTCGGACAGGTTGGGTTATAAGGAGGTACTTTTTGTCTCTGAAAACTTGACACCATCATGGTGATGGAGGGGGACACATGATTCTGCTGCTAGAAGTTGCAACTTCAAAGAGGTGTTGTCACCGCACTTCCCTTCTTCCTCACAATTTCAGAGCAATGGGAAAATGGAGACTGGAGGAGAATAGTACAGGAAGGAGCATGACTGTGGCATTAAAATCTTCCTGTAGAGAGATCTTATCTCCAATAAACATAGGGGGCCATTTTCATAGAAGAAACTGCTTATTGGGTTTATTTGATTTGATATTAACCATTTTCCCCATATGATACACTGATAAAAGATTTAAAAATAAATTTTACTGAGGGGAAAAGATGATTGAAGAGAAGGGTGCAGGACTCACGTCTTCCTCTAAAAACAAGAACCAGAGTAATAGGTGTAAAACTGCATTCTGAGGTAAGTGATGGAAAGAGACTATTTGAAATCAGAAAGAGAGAGACTGAAACTTTGTGAGATTCAGAGTACTGGGACAACAGCGTAGAAAGAAAAACAAAACACCCTGAAAACTGCAACCTCAGCTCTTCTCCTGAGGCAGTGGAGGTAAGAATGAAAAAGAGTTACAGCAAACTCTATCAGGGCTGATACTAGCAATCCCAGCCACTGGACTATGGCACAACCCTCACAGGATTCCAGCCTACTTAAATAAATAACCTGAAGTCTACACAGTAGCCTTCCTTTGGAAGAGGATTTCACATAATCTACCAGTGAACAACCAGGATGCTGTGGCAAGGAACCACCTTGAGAAATGAGCTCTTTACTTGAAGCTAGACTGCTCTAGATCAAAAACTTTGCATTCCCATCTCTGGGATCCCACAGAGATCCTGCTGTATTGATTCTAAGAGTATCTGCCTTGTGAACCCAACAGCCCAGCAGAGTAACTCTGACCTGGGTCCATTGGGTATCCCAAGTGCAGGTGACAGGTGTTAACCTTTGTGAAACCAAGAGAAAAGAGCCTCCCATCTGACACCAGAGGAACAGATAGTTCTAGGACTGAAGCAGTTACCAAAGTTGTTCCAGCTACCCTTCATCTCCGTAACACACTCAGGTAACTAGTACTGGCAGAGCAAGAAGAGAACACCATGGTTCTTGCAACTGCACTAAAACCAACTGTGACCTTGCCCTTGGGCATACAAGGTTGGGTGGGTGGCAAGAGAAACTGCCCAGCTTCATTCAAACCCCACTTCTGCTTGTTCTCAGGCAGAAATTAAAGCTTAAAGAATTGGAGGGATATGGCCGGGAGTTCGGCTCAGTGGCTTAAGTGCCTGCCCTGGCAGGTGCGAGGTTGTGAGTTCGATCCCTGGTGCCACATTAAAAAAAAAAAAAAAAAAAAAGAATTGGAAGGATAAAAGCCACCACTGTTACCCCATACCTAGACATGCACCACTATGATCCTACTCCAAGGAAGTCACTATCACTGAAGCAGAAGAAAGGAACACCACAGTTCCTGTGCTATTCCACACACACAGTTCATGCTGCTTCCTGCCACTGCACCTTGTCTGAAAACACCCTGCTGTCTATACTGGCTTGAAAGCGACAGATGGGGCACTATGGTTCCCACCAATACCTCTCCCAATACAGCATCTTTGACCTCACCATTCATTGGTCTGAGGAAAAGTATTTGTGGTTTCTCACTACTGCTGTTGCCAGCAGTGCCAAAGTCCCTTTCTACTGAGAGAGCTGGCACCAATAGTGCCTGAGGAAACCTCCACCATTCAGTAAAAGCTCCTACATCCACTGCTTTCTTTACCACACCTATGTGAATTGTTAAGAGCTCTACTCACAGACATCTGACTCTACCATGGCACACACTGTATCCAAAGTCAATAACCACAGCCAAAGCAGCTGTAGAAGACTATGTTATGGTGTCCAACTAGAAGCAAAGCCAACATGTATAATAAATCAATACTGTAAGACGACCCACAGAAGAAAGCAAATGCCACCTTGGAAAAGTGGTAAAGATACCTGATCAATCAGATAAACAAATCTCAATGTTAAAGAATAAGAAACATGAAAGATCAAGGTAACATGATGCCTCCTTTCCGAGCACAGTAACTCTTTAGCAACAATTGGAAATAGATATAATGCCTAATAATTTAAAAGAATGAGTATTAAAAAATTCAATGTGATCTAAGAGAATACAGGTAAATAGTTAAATGAAACAAAGAAAATGCAGCATATAAATGAGAAAGTCAGAAAAAAGAGATTTTTAAAAAGAACCAAACAAAAATTTTGGAAATGAAAACTTGAAAAGTGGAAGAAAAAAAAAAAGGTTGAACATCTCAACGACCAATGACTAGATAGATCAGATGGAAGAAAGAATATCTGAATTTGAGGACAAGTCTTGAAATACCCCAGGCAGAAAAATGAAGAAGCTATTCAAGACCTATGGGACTTACTAAATGCACAAATATCTGCATTTTTATAGTACCCAAAAGTGAAGAGGGGATAAAAAGTTAAGTGTATGGAAAGTCTATTCAACTGAATTATAGTAGCAACTCCTATTTTGAGAAAGATAAGGAAACCCATATATATAGGAACCTTATAGAATCCAAAACAGATATGACCAGAAAAAATCTTCATCAGCAGATTTATAGTGAAACCATAGGAAACACAAGACAAAGTAAAAATCTAAAATCTACAATAGAAAAATGCCAAGTCACATTTAAAAGCAACCTCATTAGCCTTACAACAGATTTCTCAGTAGACACCTGACAGAACTGGAGGGAGTAAAATGACATATTCCAAATTCTAAAAGAAAATACTTGCCAACCAAGACTGCTACACCCAGCAAAACTGTCCCTCAGAAAAAAAGGAAAAATAAAGTCCTTCCCAGACAAGCAAAAGGCGTAGCCATTCTATTTGAACAGTGACATATGCAAACCTGTGTTTATAGTGGCAGTTTATAATAGCTAAATCAGTCCAAATGCCCATCAACCAGTCAATGAAATACTACTCTGCCATAAACAAGACACTGAGACATTCTAGCTAAATGGATACACCTTGAGGCCATACTCTTAAGTAAAATCAGTCAGACATACTGCATTGTTTTTCTGGTGTGAGAAACAGAAAGTGTAAATAAGAACCGAAATATCTAATAGATATTGGGGGAAATGGGAACCAAATGTTCTCAAATGAGAAGGGGAAGATGGGACAGGAAAAGGAAGTAAAGGACACAAAAAAAGAAAGAAAATGGAAATGAAGTTTTGCAAATAAGTAGGAGAAGAGGGGCTGAAGGAAAGGGAGGGGAACAGGAAAAATGAGGCAGCAAGATGGACAGGTACAAATTCCCTATGATGAATATTATCATTATGCATATCTAAAATGTAGCAATAAAATTTTCAAAATTCTTAAAAAGAACTGAGAGAAAAAATGACCACCAGACCAACCTGAAAAAATGTAACTGAGGGACTCTTACATTCAGTAGTTTAAAATCACTAACATTATAACAGTATAAATCACATCAGAAGAGTAGACACATAGAAGAATCAAAGCACAAAGATGAAGAAAAGAACAAAGATTATTCAAAACAACTAGGAGAAAATCAACAAAACATTAATAAGTCCTTACTTACCAGTAAGAATATTGAATATAACTACATTAAATTCTTGAGCTAAAACATACATAGCCTGTTGAATGGATTTTTTTAAAAGAAGAGAAAAACCTATCAGTATGGGTTTTCTTAATGTTGCCTCTACAAAACTCACTTTACCAGTGAATACACACAGACTGAAAGTGAACAAATAGGAAATATTTCACACAAATGGAAATGTAAAGCAAGCAAGAGTAGCTTTGCTGATTCCTGACAAAATATACTTTAAGACAAAACTGAAAAGAGACAAATAAGGTTACTATAATAATGACAAAGGAATCAATTCAACAAGAAGATATGATGATTATAAATACATATGCACCTAATGTTGGAGAACCCAATTTTGTAAAATAAACAGTATTAGACTTAAAGGGAAAATTAGACCCCAATGCCATAATAGTGATGGATTTCACCACCCACTTTCATCAATGGGAAGATCACCAAGACTCCCCCAAAAAAATTCAATAGAGAAATAAAGTTAAACTATACTATAATAAATCAAAAGGACTTCCCTATTTACAGAACATTCCATTCAATAGCTTCTTTTTATCAGCACGTGGCACTTTCTGTAAGATAAACCATATATGTCAACAAATTCAAAACAATTAAAATCATATCCTACTTCTGTTCTGATTACAATGGAACAAAACTAAGTCAACAACAAAATAAATTTTAGAAACTACACAAATACATGGAGATAAAACAACATACTTCTGAATGGGAAAAGAGGAGGGAAATCTAAAATGTCAGAACAAATGAAAATGGAAATAAAACACATCTAAGTTTATGAGATTCAGCAAAAGCAGTAACAAGTGAAACTTACATAAGTGCCTACCTCAAAAATATAGAAAAATTTCAAATGAATAACCTAATTGTGTATCTCAGAGATTCAGAAAAACAAGAATAAACCAACCCCAATCAGTAGAAGGAAGGACATAAAAATCAGAGCAGAAATAAAGAGAGTCTCTAGAAATAGAGACTAAAACACATACACACAAAAGACCACACATAGACTTGGTTTTTTGAAAA
>RJWM01002408.1:104575-130045 GCA_004363535.1 Dasyprocta punctata
AAAGAAAAAGAAAAGAAAGAAAAAGAAAACAGAAAAGAAAAGAACAAGCCTTTAGCAAAGCTCACCAGGAACAAAAGACAGGACCCAAATACATAAAATCAGAGGTGAGAAAGAGGACATTACAACTGATACCATGGAAATACAAAGGACCACTGGGGATTATTGTGAAAACTATATGCTAACATTAGGAAAATTCAGAAGATATGGACAAGTTTCCAGATACTTACGGCCTATCACAATTGAACCATGAACACATAAAAACCCTGAATAAATAACAAGTAATGATACTAAATCAGTAATTAAAAGTCTCCCAACAAAGAAAAACTCAGGCCCATTTGACTTCATGCTACATTTATCAATCTTTTGAAGAATCAATGTCAATCCTTCTCAAACTATTCCACAGAATTAAAAGGGAGGTGATCCTTCCAAATTTACTCTGTGTGGTCAGCATTTCCTATCATTACCAAACCAGAGAAAGACACAACAAAAAAATTACAAAACATCCCTGACAAACATAGATGCAGAAATTCTCAACAAAAATATTAGCAGGTCTGCCAAATGTGAATGTGTAATCCTGTAGCTACTTGAAAGGCTCAGGCAGGATGATCACTTGAGCCTACAAGTTAAAGATCAAGCAGGGCAATGCAGTGAGACCTTGTTTCCAAAACAAAGAAATAGAAACTAGTAAACTGAATTCAACACTCATCAAAAAAGTCATTCACTGTACATTCCAAGCTGATTTTATAAAAGGATCATGCCTCAAAATAATAAAGGATACATTTGATAAACCCATAGCCAATATCATACTGAAAAGGGAAAATTTGATGGCAATTCCTCTGAGATCAGGAATAAAAAAATTTTAAAAATAAAGTTATCTACTCTCTGTGCTCTTATTTGAGGAAATACCTGAAGTTTTACACTGAGGAATTAGACAAGAAAATGAAATAAAAGCATTAAAAATTGGAAGAGAAAAAGTCAAACTATTTCTGTTGCAGCTGATATACTTTTATATATAGAAAAACAAAGACTCCACCAAAAGACTATAAAAACAAATTTAGCAAAGTAGTGGGATATAAAATCAACATATAAGAATCAGTACTTTTATGTGCCTATAATGAATTTGCTGAGAATAAAATCATGAAAGTAATCCCATTTGCAATAGCTACATAAAAAACAAATTTAACTGAATTAGTAAACACAACAAAAAAAAACCTCCCTAATGAAAGTTACAAAACACTGATGAAATTGAAGGACTGAAAGAATTAATGTTGTGAAAACATCCATACTACACAAAGCAATCTAGAGATTCAATACAATTCCCATCATAATACCAATGACATTCTTCACAGAACTAGAAAAAACTCTGAAATTCATATGGAACACAGAAGACTGCAAATAGCCAAAGTAATCTTGAGCAAAAACAACAAAGCTGGAGGCATCACAGTACCTAATTTCCAGACATACTAGAGCCATAGTAACTAAAATAGCATGGCATTTGACATAAAAGAGACACACTTTGACCATTCTTTCAGAGTTAATTCCATATTTTTCTTCTCTTTCTACCAGGGTAAACACTGTATACTTGATGTATCAGGAAATGCTATCAAGCGGTTACAAGTTGCCCAGCTCTATCCCATTGCCATCTTCATAAAGCCCAAGTCTCTGGAACCCCTGATGTAAGTAGAGGGAACTGGAGAGCCTCTTCCAACTCACTCCTTTTTCCATATTATACAGCAAATTGTCAACAAGCCTTTGTCACAAATGCTTACAAATAGGAAATGCCATTATTAATTTTTAAACATTCCATTTTTAAAAAACGTATTACAAATATATATGAGCTTCTAGGGATATAAGTACTCATTAAAATACCTTCACTGATGTCTCTTGATTCTCATTTTTTTTATTTCACAAGTTATGTTTACTCCTGATTCTTTGTTTTATGGATAGTTTGGTTTGATTTTGGTTTTTTTGTTTTGTTACGTGGTTTGAGTTTTGTGGGGTTTTGTTGTTGTTGTTGTCATTAGTTTGGTTTCCTAAATGATCAGATGATTTTCTTTTAATTATTTTTTATTTCTGAGAACCATTTCATAGGTCAATCTCTTTGTAAACAGGTGGATTTTTTAATAGAGGGAGCAGACAACATTTTAATCTTTTTCTAGTGGCATTTTATTTTGTGCTAAAATAGAGAACACATTGCTGAATGTATTTGTTATTGAGAAAGAACAATTAATACTCTTATGATTAGATCAATTTTACATGTCTATATCTGTTAATGTAAGTAACCATTTTAAAGATAACGATACGCAATATTGCAACCATTGTCAAGTTTCTATCATCCGGTTTTGTAAACCTGCAATGTTACTGTTGTGCATTTACTCTACTCATTTGTTTGTCTCTTTTGCTTGTTGTCTTTGTTATATATGACTTTTTTTCTTCGCTTAAAAAAAAGAATTCTGATAATTTTAAATTGAAATTTCATATATATAGGCACTGTTCTTATAGACTTTTCTTAGTGATATGATAATAAAACATCTGTGACTTAGATGAGTGATGGCAAACTTTTTAGAGCTTTCAGTGATAAACAGCCTGCTGTGGATGCTGTAGGTTTACCACCAATGAGTTAGACCTACAGCTGTGTATCTGTGTACACTTATGAACAGGAGGAAAATTCATGACTCCAATTTTTCTTCTATTTTCCCTTTTTCCAAAGAGCTTCTAAGATATTCTTTTAGTCAATAAACAAACTGAGCAGATATTCATGATCTGACTGTAAAGTCATAAAGCAACTCCCACACAAAGTGAAACTATAATAGGTAATGATAACAGAATAACAAAGACCCAAGCAGAGAAAGCAATTTGAAAGTTGGTTGGGCCAGGTTTGGTTCTTAGCTTGGCTCATGACCCACTACCATAACTTTGGGCAAATCGTTTGACCTCCCTAAGATTTAGTTCCTCATCTCTGTACCAGTCATTAATAAATACCATACAGATCTAGCATAAAGGTTAAACAACAAAGTCATGAATGAGAAATTCTTCATACAATCTTCAGTATAGAATACTCAATAAATAGTAGTCATTATTACTACAATTTTTAAAGGATTGATGTCATTTTATCATTATAAAATATAAAGCACTTTTTCCATAAGAGTACCAGAGGTAACGCCAGTGTGTCTGTTATGATAACCTTGCTCAAATACTGCTTCCATTTGGGTCTCCTGAGGGTATTGACAGGGTTCAAAAGTGAACCAAAGAGTATGTACTAGAAAACCATGTTTATAGAAGAACCAAAGAAGGGGAAACTATTTAATCTCAAAGGTAAAAGCAGTTATTTACCCAAGATATCAGCTACCTGTTCTGTCCAGTATCTTCTGAGGATAAAAGAGCAAAGCTAACTGTAGTAGCTGGAATGGCAGACTGAGAGAATTAAGTTAAATATATATTTACTCTCTGGGGAAATTGTCAGTGATATATCTTAAAAGCAAAATACATTCCCATAAATAAAAGACAGATTCAGGTCTTTTACTAGGATGAGGAAATAAAATTGAGAAGTCATGGTTATTATGCTTAAATTTAGGTATTAAATTATACTGAATTTAGATGTTAAATTATACTGAATAACTTTTCCTATGATTGACATGAGAAAACATGTGTTGATAAAATAATAATTTTAAGTATTATTACCTCCAATAGAATGTATTAAATTTTGCCATATAAGGGAATCTGTGTTGAGCATTGCACAAAGTAAGTTAAGCAGTCACATATTTCATTTTGTCAAGTGTAATTTGTAAAGAGCTTAACAAGACCTTGTTTCAAAATAAAAATTTAAAAGGGTATGGGGATGTAGCTCAGTCACAGAGCATTTGCCTAGCATGTGGGAGGTGCTGGATTCAGTCCTCAGTAATTCCCCCAAAAACGACATCTGTTTTATGGTTGTCCTCGATGTTATGCCTCTCTGAAGAGTCGGCTACATGGCATTAACAGGCTGCATGATACAAGTATTAGATGTAATGCTAACATTAATAAAAAGTAGAAAAATGCCCCTCACCTCTTGGGGATAACATCTTCAAGTCCTATTTCAGAAAAATGAGGCTTTACATTGTAAATTCACAATGGGATAAATGGTTTCCTAAGAAAGAGGGGCCTCAAAAAACCGTAACAGTGGCACATTTGGTCCAGTAGGATGTTGGGAGTCAGTCCCATCTGGTGCTCAGTAGGAGAGGGCCTGCTTCCTTCCACAACTATCAAATGACTTATTTAGTTTTGCCTGCAGGCACTGACATAGCTACTTAATACCAAGGAAAAATTAAACATGTTGAAGGCCATATTACACAATGAGGACAGTGAATCTGACATAATTCACTGCAGCCATATCCATGGGTCTCAAGGACAGTGATGATGACAGTCAGACCAATGCAATCTCATTACTAATGCTGCATGTTTATGATTCACTCTATTCTCAGGCTTTTTCTTCAGAAGCAAAGTTGCCATGAATTGCCCATTCCCCAGGAAGAAGTGAATGCTAGGTCAGCTGGAACAAAAGCATGGCAGCTGTCACATTTAGACATTGATACATCATCACACACATTATTTCTCAAGTGCAGTGTCCACATCAAACCACAGAGCATATTAGCACATACATAACTGATTCTTCAAAGAAGCATAAAATCAAGGGCATGTATAACAGAGATATGGGGGAGGCTGTTTTTTGAGTTTTTATTGTGGTACTGGACATTGAACCCAGGACCTCAGGCATGCTGGCTAGGTAAATGCTTTACCACTGAGCTACATAACCAAGACTCCCTTCCCCTTTTTTATTTGACTTGGAGGCAAGGTCTTGCTAAACTTGCTGTACTGACCTCCAACTTGTAATTCTCCTACCTCAGCCTTGATTAGCTAAGACTATGGATACATATTATAAACTTGCACTGGAAAGTGGGTTGACTAATACCAAGTATTCTGACCTCAGTCTCTGGCATTTCAAGTGGCCTACAAGGCAGCAAATGCTTTCAGAAAGTCTACATGCACCAATGAGGCATTATGATGGGCCAACCAAAGCATCTGCATTTGGCTGGACCTTTTCTAACACCTAGAGGTCATAGGAGGATAAAGCTACCACTGGTTGAGAATCAGTAAATTGGGTTCTAGAATTAGAGAATATTCCATTTCTCTCTTACCTTGGTATGTCCTTGAGACAAGGTTGGGTTTAAGTAATCTTACAGTGATCAACATTTATACACAGTTGATAAAGCAATTGTTGACAAAGAGAAAAAGACAGTCCTAGGCATAATTGTTTATAGTCCATTCTCCTATCATAAACAAAGCAGGCATTAGAGTTTATTTCATTTGTTTTATTTTTAATTGACACATAGTAATTATGTATATGCATGGTGTATCAAGTAAAATTTTGACACAGAAATGCAGTGTTGTTGATCGGATCAGAGTAACTGGTATACCCATCACTTTATATCATTTCTCTATATTAGAAACATTCAAAATTTTCTATCTACACTGTCTTGTAATATTCAGTTAATTGTTGCTATACGTAGTTCTCCTACTGTGCTTTAGAACATTAGAAGTAATTCTATCCGACTGCACCCCTGTGCCTATTAAAATAGAAAATATTTTATCACAAGCTCCTTTATCCTGGCTCACTATTTACCTATGTTACTTCACTATAGTCTACTTGAAAATATTTTGGTTCTGGCACATTCATTCCATTCTATGTCCATTTTAATTCAGTCTTCCTTCATCAGATCTTTCACCTTTCATTTGGTTATAAAAACAGAAGTAGTTTAGGGCCCTTGTCGCGATAGGCATGCCTTCACACTTGCAAAAGTTAAACGGCAAGAGCTGCAGAACACCTCCTTGACCTGAGAGATACTAATGAGTCTGCCCTATTTTCCATAATTCTTTGGAAAATGTACCTAAAGGGTAAACTGTAGCCCTTGAGGAAGAGGAAGAAGACAAGAAATCAGAGGTATTTGCAAGATCAGGACTTGAGAGCAGTCAAGTCTAGTCTCTCAGATGTGATGAGGCCCAGTGAGCCAAGATGTGTTTACCTTTCCTTCCATGCCTCCTGCCTCTGAGCACCCCGGAACATTTCCTTCAATTCTATGTCTCACATTTAAGAGAGGATAAAATATGCTAGAATAAAATCCAGGTTATGCAGGAGAGTTTGGATTTAGAAAGCATATACCACAAGAGAACAGATAAGGAAATAGGATGATTTATGCTGAAAAAGTGGAAACCTCAAGGGACAGATGAGCAAATACCCTCCATTCTGCCATGGAGGAAGCTTAGTCCTACTCCAGGGTACTGCAGGGGACAGAACAGGGACCAAACTGGAAGAGCAAACCCTAAGGAGATGAGTCCAATGTGAGGCCCTTGAGAAAGTGAGTTCCCTGGCAGGGAGCCCTGGGAACTGGCGCTGGTCCAACAAGGAGGAGTCCTGAATGAAGACTAGGAAGTCACTGCTTGATTACACTATGCTGCCCGTGAATTCTGTTTTACCATGGATTTTCATTTTTAATGTTCCCCTTGTGTTCTAAAACCAAAACCCTAATTTTCCCAGGGAGATGAATAAGCGTCTAACAGAGGAACAAGCCAAGAAAACTTACGATCGAGCAATTAAACTAGAGCAAGAATTTGGAGAATATTTTACAGGTAAGTTCCCCTTCCCCTGGTACTATGAGAAAGGAGATAAACTATCTGACATTTTCATAGAGAGGACTCCAGGCCTGGTAAAATCTTCCTATTGAGAATTCCTAATATTTGCTTTATGCATTTGCTCTCTGCCACAACCATTTGATTCAGAGCTCTGGGTTCTCCCTCCTCTGAGTTCAGATGCAGCCAGTTCCCAGGGTCCTCTGACCCTACCACAAGCCAGGAGTGGCATATGCTCCTGAATTATCTCCTGCTATTAAGGAGACTTTAGGCATTGCTTCCTCATTAAATGCTCTTCCTGATGGCATCAGAAAATTTGAAAAGAAACTATTGGGGCTCAAAACAGCAGTGTGAAGAGCAGGTGCTCTTGAGTAGCAATCTTAGGACCTTTTTTCTCTGCCTGGACAACTTGGGTCTGACTTCTCATCAATAGCACTCAAACCACATGCACCCTCCCTGTGTTTTAGTTAATTCTGTGGCAAGTCTCAATGCACAAATGTATCTTGGGAAACACGAAGGTTGTGAATAAAAGAATAATTTCTCTTTTTTGGATATCTTGATCTCTCTGTTCCTAAATGCTTTCATGGAACACTGATTAAACCCAGAAATTGATTGAACTTTGTGGAATTTGCCTCATGTTTCATTTTCATTGATTTAAAACAAGAGCTTTTCTCCTGAATTACCTATTATCAAATTAGATATTTTATCTTACTCAGAATATGGGAAATGTCAATGGTATAGCAGTTTGTAAATATTTTTAATTGGATACTACTAGAGATTTTAATGATAACTAAAATATGAGTTATGTTTCATCTTAAAAGAACATCCAGAGAGGAAAATCAAAGCAAAGTACATTCTGACTAGTGACTTATATTCAGTCATAAATTATGATTGATATATGTCTGAGGACTGTTTTTGATGACATAAATGATGTTTCAATAGCAATTTATTTTTAAGTTTTAGAGTTATCAATGGTACTGATATATTTTGGAGCTCTATTATATAGCCTTTGTTCAATGGAAAAATGAAGTGCACTTAAATCAATTCCAAGTGCCTAGCTGTATCAGGTAATTCACAAGTTAGCAGTTTGTTTCCTCTAATATGTTTCTTACAATTAGTAACCATCAAGTATTCTTAGTATAAATAGCCATATATGGTAAAATTTCAATTTACCAGATTAGTTAGAAAATAAGTGGGATGACTTCCTTTTAATGGTTTTGGGGGTTGGAGGGATTAACTAAGGCTTCCTCCAAAACCCTTTATTATTTCCTCTGTCAAAAATAACTGAACTCTGTCTTTGCTCAAAAGTAAGTAAAGCATAGAGACTCTAAGGACAGCTCTCTACTAAACAGGGAGAGCTCAACCTGAAAATTGATCAGTGCTTTGCTCCTGTGCTTGACTCAAAACAGGCACCCATGCAATAGTTGTTAAATAAATGAATTGTGCATTGTCTGCAACTACAAACAGCTGTATAAAGCACAAAGACTGTGACACATTTATTACTGATCTAGGACATGCTCCGGAAACATTTTTGAAAATCATTGATGTGACCTTGCTTTTGTGAATTTTCTGCTTTCTTACTAATGAAAAATGACATTAAGCTTCCCAGTGCGTTGTCTGTCACTGAGTGTCTATTGTACAAATACTGACTATTCTTCACCAGGCAGGCAATGATTCCTAACTCTGGGTTTGTTTGCTTTTGTTACAGCTATTGTCCAAGGAGACACCTTAGAAGATATATATAACCAATGCAAGCTTGTTATTGAAGAGCAATCTGGGCCTTTCATCTGGATTCCCTCAAAGGAAAAGTTATAATTTAGCTACTGCGCCTCTGACAATGACAGAAGAGCATTTAGAAGAACAAAATATATATAATATACTACTTGGAGGCTTTTATGTTTTTGTTGCATTTATGTTTTTGCAGTCAATGTGAATTCTTATGAATGTACAACACAAACTGTGTGAAGCCATGAAGGAAACGGAGGGGCCACAGGGTGGGACAGAAAAGACAATGCGGTATGCAGGAAGGCTACGATTTGCTGAAAGTTCCAGGTGTAGGGATGAACCTCTGATGGGCTTTCTGCCCAAGACACGGGCAGCCTCCTCACCCCAGCAGATGTCCAGAGCTGATTTAGCTGCTGAGCTCTCTGTGTTTTTTGCTTTAAAGAAAAGTTGCCAGCACTCGAACCTCACCAACCTTCCCATTACCCACATCTGTAATTGGTACACTTTGAATTTTATAACTATGCACATCCTTTGATTTCTTAACAAGCAAAGGAAACAAAGAAGGAAAAGGAAAGGAGTCCTTTTGGCGACGACATACTATCAGGGAAGGATATTTGTGTAGTTGCATTGACTGGCATCTTCAAAGACGAGCATTTCATAAAATTCACAAGTGTATGGAGACTAACCTTACTGAAAGGAGGGGATTCTACCTGGGGTTAGCTTTATGATTGTTGATTGTCTATTTTGCCATTTATAAACTGACAGAAGGCACTAAAGATGAGAATAATTTATACAATAAAAATATATTAAATGTATAGAAACAAATTTCTATAGGTTAAAAAAGTTTTGTGAAATATTTTGTAAAGACTAATTAATTGAAAGACTCAATGTATGCACTATCAGAGATCAAATTCAAGAACTGAAAGTTGCACTCTCCCTTTTGTTGCCACTGATCCATGAACAGCATTAAGTTCCTTCTAAGTCTGACAAAGACTTCTCCCTCACTTACCTCCCGTGATCTCCCTTGCACACTAGTGACACACTCTTACGAAGCACATCCCTTAATGAGTTGCCCTCACGGATATTTTTGGAAGACATTCAGTTAATGCATTTTTAAATTGATGGCTCTTTGAACACAAATTCATGCAAATGACATAAAGGAAATTTTTGTTTTTCTCTAGTTAAACAGCCTGGCCCTACCATGCAAATAGTTGGATAACTTTGTTCCTAGTTACTTGCATACAGTTCTTAAAGGATCATGTAGTATTCTAATCAACTATGAGTAATTAGGATCATTCTTTTTTGTTTCACAGAGTAGAGAGTTTTGTAATACCCAGAGTTGGTAGTAGAGCCATGGGAGATCTATCCAAGATGTACTATATCTTTGAGGAAGAGAGAGCGAGAGAAGTATCTGATTGGGGGGGGCGAGGGGTGCAGACTTTTTGTTTCAGTATGTAGAGCAAAGAGAACCATAAGGAAAGACAATTTATGACTTTGAGCTTGACCAATAGAACTGACTTCCTCAAGGCTGCACCTGGACCAAGTTTATTTTTTAACAATTATAATGATTCAAAACAGAAATCTCCCAAAGCCTATAAACTGAAACAGAAGAGTTAGTTTCCTACTTTAGAGCTGATAGTGACATCAGCATTGGTTTTGCCCACGGTGTCAAAGAGAGACTTTTCAGTGATATTAATAACCACTCAGTTCTGGGATTTATGCATGCCCAGATTAAGCCCCATCGCCTTACTTCTGGGGTACACCAAGACCTGGCAGGGATTCTGCCACACTGTGCAGCAAACCAGCATGTAGGCTGGGGTAGGAGAACAAAAGACAGAGCCATCAGAGTGATGGGGCTACTTCATAGTAAGAACACTGGAGCTCAAAAATCAGTCTCTTTCCAAAAACAAGGCTTGTTCATCTTACACTACCATTGTCTGCAGTCACCAAAACAAATACAAAAATGCAAAATTATGTATAGTCTTGAGGCTGCCTTTGCCATGCCAATGGAAGGGCTAGCAGTACATTTTCCCTCTGATGAAAGCTAAATTTCCAGAGTCCTTAGAGTGCTCAAAATGTTATGATGTGTCCATATCTGCAGCTCGCCAGATTCAGGTCAAGGCCAACTTTCCTCAGTATTGCTCCCAGAAGTTTTCTGCCACCAGAATGCCATTTCTGATCCCAGCTCTATTTTTAGGCCACCATGATAACTTCTTTGGTTTCTCAACTGAGCATGCAATTGTTTTATTTAGAGGACTGTCATTAATGAGTAGGTGTTTTCTCAGATTGTGTGATGTGCTTTTCCATTTAATAGTATTGCCGTGGCTAAGTACAATCAAATTGAACCACCAACCCTTGGTTTTGTAGTAATATAATTATTTTTTTTTTCCTAGTGTAGATGCTTCTGGATGAGAACTGGCATTTGCACTGATTTTTTATGTATATTTATATAAATATATATACATACTTATTTGCTTGAAGAATCACCAAGCAAATTGGTGAGAGGGTCTTTTCCTATAGAATATTCACCTCCATTTGTTGTGTTGTCTTGCGCTTCCCAATGTTGAGGTCTCTAAGGCTCCAGTGAGCTGGTGTATTTTGCAGTAAAAAATGATGACTTGTATGGAAACGGTATGCAAATTACCCAGATTACATCTGGTGCAAATGTACTTGGAGCCTGGGGCCAGACTGGTGCTAACACTGCAAACTTAGTCCGGAGCTCTCTCCAATCTGAAGGCTTGCTGGGAGCGCAGTGTCACCTTCACATGCTGGGCCCTTTCAGAAAAGTGCCAGATCGTGTCACTGGTGCTATTTTTCATGCTCTGGTACAATGTGTAGCACCATGGGGTCACAGCTTTACCAAAATCAAAATCCAACTTGCCAGCCAATTGCTGGGGCATTTGTTTTTTGCTCTCACAGGATTTGTCAGCCATTTATTTGCAGGCCTTTTCTTCCAGCCCCAAATTCTTGGGTTGACTCTATTTGCTTGGCAAGTCTATCTTTATGAAGCTGCACTAAGGTGCCTCTGTGAACTGTCTGAGATCCCACTGCCAGCCCTTCAGGACTCTGGGCCAGAGAAAACAAGCTCTCCACGCCTCTGGCTTTCACCATTTTTTCCCCTTGTTCTTTTCCACTGTCCTCCTACTTATGTCTCATCTCATTCTTTTCTTTTCTTTTTTTGCCTCCCTCCTTTTATCCTTCCTATCTTATCTGAGTTGATAATCTTGCCTCATAATCCTTCTTTATACCCTTCCCTCTCTCTTTGTCCACTTTCTTTAGTTTCAGTCTCTTGTTGCTCTGGGTTGTTTTGTTTCTTTTTGTTTTTCTTTCTTTCTCCTTTCCTGTCCTGTCGTCTCCTCTCTTCTCCCATATCTGATCATATCCTCCATACCCAACTCCTTAATTTTTTTGTCCTATAAAGGGCTCATGGCTGATTCAGACAGCATGTCCATACTCTGGACTAATGACACAAATACTTGGGGTCACCATTTTACCTACTCAGCCCACAAAGGAAAGCCGAGCACAAGGCCCTGACCTGGACCAGCTCCGGCAGCCTCCTGGAGCCAGCCTGCACCGCTGCCCTGACAGCGAGGATGCATGCGCCATGGCTCTGTCGGCACCTGGGCACCTCTGCCTCAACCCTGGTCCTATAGGAGCTCATTCCCAATATCACCCAAGGCTCTGAGGACACTTCCTTTCAACACAGGCAGACTCTGGCCCCAATAATTATTCTAACGGCAAACCTCTTCTCATTAAAGCCATGCCATTGCCTTGGTTTGGAGAGAGATTTTTTTTTTCCTACTTTTTTTCCATTTTCATGTGAAGCCCCTCTCCTTTTTGGCTGGTGACTGCTCTGGTGAGATTGAATGGACTTGCTGGTGAAATAATATCTCTTTTCCTGTCTCAGTCCTGCCTAAAATTCCTACAAAATTATTTACATTAAGGACTCAGACTAGTGTTCCTAAATTTATTGTACTAACTTGTCACTCTTGGGGGGGGGGAATCCCTAAGGATCAATTCCCTAGAGCATATGGAGTACCTCCTGTGACAACTGATTTGCCAGGAGCCTCCCTACAGAAGTCTGTGGATATCCATTTTATTTATGTGTATAGATGGTATATGTGGTATGCATATCATGTATACACATATTACATTAGGTGTAAATGAATGTGGTTGGACACACACACACTCCAGTTTGTAAATATCCTTCCTCACTGAAATCTCTGCTTCAGAAATCATTTCTTGTACAGCTGTGCAGTTTCCTGTAACAGCTGAAGACAAGGTAAGACAGGCAGATAATTTAGACAAAGATCAGCTAAAAATAAAGTACAATACTCTATCTCCCTATCAACTCATGAGGACAGACAGCCAAGTGGCAAGGTCAACTCCCAATGGGATGGCAAACTTTTCTTCTCTCCTTTTTGAATTTGTGTTTCCTAAGTATGTCTTAACTTCTGAGTGCATCAGATTGTACCTGTTAGATCCTTTTAATATGACAATTTTGTGCTTCTCTCTGACAGGATGTTTCTTCTTGGAGCTATCGTGCAGGATGGGGGGAGGGGGAATCACTCCTTGCCTGGGCTAGAGTTTACAGAGACACTGCACAGCTTACACTCCTGTTTAGTGTAAATATTCAACACTTCCATTCCATTTGTGTAAAAAATAAAGCACACACGATTATAAAATCAAGATGTATATTTCATACTCAGTGTGTCTGTGCATATTTATTGCGTTTCCAGATGTCAGCGGTGGCCCCCGTTGTAAAAATGCTTGATAGAGTGTTTATAAACATGTCATGGTTTTATTATAAGATATAAATATTAAAACATTTTCTACTTTATAGCAAATTATATTCTCCCAAAGCATAATTTGTCTTATTTCATAAAGAATAGAGCCAGTTATTTCTATTTTTATCAAATTTGTCTGATTTCAAAGCTAAAATGCAAGCAGGGTAGGTTTGCTCTGAGAAATATCGGCACTGCTGAGAGGAACTGAAAGTAGTGCTTTTGCATATTTTTAACTATTTGGTTACCATTTCACCTATTTTTATCATGATTTTTGCCAAAAGTGAACAATGTAGGAAAAGATAGGCTTTTAAAGACACACGTATGCAGGAAAAGAAATTTCCCAGTGTCAAAAATGTGAGATTACAGAAAATAGTAAGCATAAGTTTTTTTTTCTTATTTGGTAACAAAAAAGGCACAATTTTGGAAGACAGTGTCGTTGTATGTCTTTGCTCCCATTATCTATAGTGATATCACAAAATATACCAACTCCAAGGATCTGAACATACAAGAAATATCAGGTTCGGGAATTTGGATCTGTTAGCCCTAAATTCTTCAAGATAAACATCTGCTTTATTATATATTTAGACAGCACAGTTCTAAAAGCCAAAACAAATTCTTTCCAAGGAATATCTGAAATATCATCATCAAAGCAACCACTTTGAAACATGCTTTATTAGAACCAGTGATACAACTGGATCAGCTATGTGGGAGGCTGGACTACTGTGAGCCGATGAGACCAATGACTGAAAGTGAATGAGAGTGATGACAGAGGCTGTCCCTTGTTTTTGGCAGTGAACAAAGACCCTCGACTTAAGACATTGACTGAGCCTGGAAGACTAATGCAGACCACAACTGTCAGCAATTATACAATTTAACATTTACGCATTTCTACCTGGTTTAATAGAATGGTATCACTACACAAAAGCCACATTTGCTTCAATAATGGTTGTGCTCATTCAGAGGAATGAAAAGGCTAGAGAGCCTTTGACTTTACCTTTTATCCTATTTCACTTCTATGTCACTATTTTGAAATAGATGTTTCAAAACTACAAACTGCACACCTCTGAACCTAAAAGGATGCACTTATGATCAATAGCACTGGTAACAAACTTATAGCACATGCACCAAAGTCAGCTGTTTGTTTTCACTGAAAGTTCCCAAAGGTTCACAATCACTGATCTACAGTCTGTGTGACCAAATAACCCATGGCAAAACCAAAAACTCCCACCACAGCACAAAGCTAAGGAACATTGATAGAGGGAAAAATAAGCTTTTTTTTTTTCAACACAACCAGACCCCATCTTGAAAATTCACCGGAGAGGATGTCCTCTGTTGATCAGGACTGCCAGGCCTCCTAACCCCAAGTCTGGTTCTCTGTAACTCACTTTTCTCTTAGGAATATCTCAGAAGACACAATTGCTACCATCAAATTGACCTATCTTCCTTCTAATGTTATAGCCAAAGTCCAGACTTTGTTCCTAATTTCCCGTTTGCACAGTTGGGACACAAGTAGAAAGTTGGGAAACTTTGCTAAAGCCTAGGGATAACAAAGGAAAACAAGAGAATCTGATTTATGACACGAGCTAAGTGCCCTGCTCCAGGAAAGCTGTCATGACAAAGGCCATCTTTCCCACACCACTCAGGGGTTCCTCCAACACTGTTAAACATCAGAACTTTCACCATTTCCATGCCTGACTGAGCAGCTGATACATCAGCTGCAGATAAACTAAGCCTGCTGTCTCTATTCCCTTTTCTCCCACATACTAGAAAGCAAACTGAAACACTGTGGTTATCTTTGATGGTTTTATCATTGTAAACATCAAAGCACAAATGATTTGCAACATGCTTCACAACTACGACTGATATATCAGTAGCATTTTAACTGGCCTAAACTGCTGAAATACTCAAAGTGTATTTTGAAGACAATGATTGAAGAGAACTCTGGAAATCCACAGGAAGTGTGGAAACCCTAAAGACCACACAGAGTCAAAAAGCAAGCTACAGAGAAAAACAAAGTAAATTTCAACTTTATCCCCAGCTTAGGGGATTCCACACTGCTGAGACAAGGTGTACAAGAAAGTACTAACAATGCCCATTATAGCAGGAGACCTGCAGTCCTAACTGCAAGAGAAACCACAGCCCTCACAGGCTTTAAATCCAGGTGGGGTGTGGGGTGGTCTAAGAGATATTGCTGAACGCCAAATAAGGAAATCACACTGAACCTCACTTAAGTTCAGAACTCAAGCTAGTACAACAACCACCACTAGACACCATTCTGCCTTGGAGACTGGCAGCCAGACTCCTGATGGTTCTAGAAGCCTCTGGCCTGTGTACACTACACAAAGCAGAGGACAGTCCTATCAGCATCCCGCAGCTGCAAGTCCAACAGCTGCCATAATCACAGTCCAAGTCCTTTCAATGGGACTTGGGAAAAATCTCCTCCCCAACCCACAACCCTGGGATTGCAACTGGTGGTTCAAAGTCTTGGCTTCTCCCATCTCTCTGGAGCTGAGATCTCAAAACACATCCCAAAGTTCTAGGATTATGGCCCTCAGTGCCTCAAACCCTACATCACCTGCACTGACCCACAGGAACTTGGGAAGATCTCCCCAGTCCAAATTCCTAGGTGCAAAAAGCCCCTCCATTACCCAAGCCTGTTCCTTGAGATCATGGGTCTCACCCACATACTTCAGTTCTAGGACCATAAATGCCAACACAAGACTCAGCCCTGCTAGGATTTACCCCATGTGCACTAGGGACATTTCTATCCACGTCTTGTAGGTTCAGTACCACAAACACCAAGTCTATAAATCTTGGCATTATCCTTGCTCAACCCGTGGGACCTAGGGAAGGTCTCCTCCATATCCCATGCCTCCAGGAGCATGGATACCTGCACAAGCCCGAATGTTACCTGTACATTCCTCAAAGAACCTAGGGAAGACTCCTCTCTTGGACATAGGAATACAACTTCTGGTCCAAAGGTCCTGGTATCACTTGTACATGTCCCTTGAGAAGTGGAAAAGATATCCTCTGAGCCTCACAGCTCTAGGAAAGTAGCTACCAGTCCTTCAAGTCTCAGAGCCACACATTTTTATACCTCTAGATTTCTGGAAGGTCCTCTTTGTGTTCCACAAGCTTGAGTCCATCGTTACCATCAACCTCAGCAACCCCTGCCCTCATACTACTGAACCTAGAAAAGTTCCCATCACATCCTGTGGTTCAATAACTTTGGCGAGTTGTATTTTAGCTACTATAGGTCTGGGAATCTCCTGCATCCATCCTGAGTGTTGTAGGGAAGGTCTTCTTCACATCCTGTGACTTGGGGACTTTAACTGCTGGCATCATAAACACTACTATCCCTGCACTTGCCCCAAGGGACTTAGGCACAGTTCTCTCCACATACTGTACGACATAGACCACAGCATTCATTACCATGAGCCCCAGTGCCATCAATACTTGATTCTCTGACATAAGAGGGCATACATCTTTGGAAGCCTATATCATACAACTTCAAAATCACACAACTATCCTCATGAGCCATGGAATCTAGACTACTTAAGGATGTACCAAGACTGCTGACATAGGGGCGAGAGATACAGCTCAATGGCACAGTGCCTGCCTGGCAAGCACAAGGTCAAGAGTTCGATACATGGTACAAAAAAGAAAAAGAAAAAAAACAACTGCCAACATCAGTCAAAGCTGAAGAAATCACACTGCGGCTACACTTTCGAGCTCACCTATATCCAAGGCCAAAGCACCCACAACTGACACTCCATATCACATCTAAACAAAACTTCTTTTCCTATAAAATCTACTCTGTAAAACTGGAAGAGGCAGCATCAAAGCAAATGAATAAACATCAACATAAGGACAAAAGAAACATGAAAAGAAATATGATACTTCAAAAGAACAAAAATTCTCCATAAAAGGAAATTTGTGAAAGACTTCAAAAAAAAATTTTTTTAAAGTAATGATCCTAAGGAAACTCAGTGAGATGCAAGAGAATATAGAAAAACAACACAAAAGAAAAAATAATTCAGGGTATGCATGGAAATATCAATAAAGAAAAATAAATAATTTAAAAAGAAATAACCAAAATCTTGCACTAAAAAAACTTCGAGCAATAGAATAGAAATAAAGTACAACTGAGATCTTCCACAACAGACTAGATTAGTGATGGCAAACATTTTGTAGATGAGTGCCCAAACTACAACCCAAAATCCACATATTTATCTCAATTAAATCTGAATACTAAGTTAGTTTAGTATTCAGATTTAATTGAGATAAATATGTGAGTTTAGTTTAGAAAAACAACTCATACGTTAACATCTTTTGCCTTAAAAGAAGAAACAACACACAACATAGGTTTACCACCACTGGACTAGATCAAACAGAAGGAAGAGTACCTGAAGTTGATGACAAGTCTTTGGATTAAGCCAGAAAAAAGAAAAACTAAAAAATAATTTAAAAGAATGCAGAAAACATACAGGAGTCATGGGACACCATTGCACAAATATTTTTATTATGGGGATTACAGATTGAGAAGACAAGGGGGAATGCATTGAAAACCTTTTTCATTAAATAATAGTTGAAAACTTCCCAAATCTTCAATATTCATATATAAGGAGTTCAAAATACCCTGACTCGATTCAACCAAAAAACAGTTTAAACAAGGTAGGTCATAGTCAAAATGTAAAAAAGACAAGATAAAGAAATAATTCTAAAACACCGAAAGAAAAGCATTAAGTCATATACAAAGCAATATTCATTAGACTGACAGCATATTTTTCAGCAGTGACTTTCCAGGCCAGAAGAGAATAAGGTGGTATTTTCGAATTCAAAAAGAAAACAAAAAGTCAACCATGAATACTATACACAGCAAAATTATTTCTCAGAAATGAAGGTATAACATCATACTGAATAGGAGAATACTGAAATCATTTCCTCTAAAATAAAAAACAGAACAAGAGTGTCCACTCGCACTACTCCTATTGAAATTATAGCCAGAGCAACTAGGCAAAGAAAATAAACAGGCTACAAATAGAAAAGGATGAAAACAAATTATACTTATTTGTGGATAATATTGTATTTAGAAGACTCTAGGGACTCCACTAAAAGACTTTTAGAGCTAATGAATAAATTCAGCAAAGTAGCAAGATACAAAATCAACATTAAAAAGTAAATAGCTTTGCTATAGACCAATAATGAACTGGTTGTGAAGGAAATTAAGATAACAATTTCCTTCGTGATAGCTTCAAGAAAAGAAAACACCCAGGGATCAGCCCAGTCAAGAAGATGAAAGACTTCTGCAATAAAAGTAACAGAACTCTGAAGAAAGAAACTGAAGACGACACTGAAAGATGGAAAGAGCTCCCAAGTTCATGGATTGACAAAATTAATATTGTTAAAATGACCATATTATTGAGGTGATCTACTGATTCAATGCAATGCCCATCAAAAGTCCAATGACATTCTTCACAGAATGAAAAAATAAATCCTAAAATTCATATGGAAGCAACCCTAAGCAAAAAGAATAAGGTTGAAGGCATCATAATGCCTGATTTCAAATTGTTATATAAGCCATAGTAACAAAAACAGCACTATACTGGAACAAAAATTAACCTGTAAACCAATGCAGTGGCAAAGAAAAAAAAAAACAGAAAAGAAAGAAAAGAAAAAAGCACACATAGCTACAGCCATTTGACTCTCGACAAAGGGGTGAAAAGAATATTGGAGAACAGCCTCTTTTACAAATGGGAGTGAGAAAATGGGATATCCATATGTAGAAGATTAAAACTAGAGCCCTATTTCTTGCCTTTTATAAAAAAGCAATTCAAAATGGAGGGATATAAGACCTGAAACTTTGTTAGATTCTCAAAGACAATACAGAGGAAACACTTCACATCATAGGTATAGACAAAACTTCCTGAATAGGATCCTAGTAACACAGGAAATATTAGCAAAAATCAACAAATGAAACTATATCAAATTTAAAAGTTTACACACAGCAAAGAAAAAAAAACAATAAAGTGAAGAGACAGCCTACAGAATGGGAGAAAAATTTGTACCATCTACTTTTCTCACAGGAATTGCATAAAGAACTCAAAAAAAAAGTAACACCAAAAATCACCCAAATAAATTGCCCAATTGATAGTGAAATGAGTTGAAAGGACAGTTCTCAAAAGAAGAGGTACAAATGGTTAATAAGTATCTAAACACCATTCAACACCTTTAGTCACTAGGGAAATGAAAATTGAAACTAAATTGATATTCCATCTCCTCCTAGTTAGACTAGCTAATATCAAGAAAAAAAATGCTTATGAGGATGTGCGGGTGGGGTGGGGAAAAGAACACTTCTGGCAGTACGTTCATGTGGAAATCAGTAGGGAGTTTCCTCAGAACTGCCGTATGACCCAGCTGTATCACTCCTATGGCATAACCATACAGTGGTTGAACTTAAGTCAACACACTGTAGGCATAACTACATACCCACATTATTGCAACAAAATTCACGATAGTTTACATATGAAGCTATCCTAAGTGCCCATCAGTGAACAAATGAATGAAGAAAATGTGAAACATATATATTGTGATACATACATATACACATATGCAATATGTATGATCCTTAAGTTATGGCTGGCCTGACATATGAACAACTGGTGTTATGACAGGAACTTCAGTTTTAACATATGACCAAAGTCTTGAGTTATGACCTAAATGCCAGTCACTTGTGCTTCCAGATGGTTTCAGATATAGATTTAACTCTTTTAAAAAGTTCTGGAAGGAACATTACAACATCCATTCCTGTATGGGGTTAATTGAGAAATCCTGGACCAGTGTCTCCCTAAGGACACTGAGATCTGCTTGTACATAAGAGAGAGACTTGGAAGGCTATGTAGGCTCCACTGTATATATACATAGGCAGTGGAATAGATGTGATACATATATTGCAAATATATGCAATGGAGTGTTATTTAGCCACAAAGAAAAGTGAAATTATGTTCTTTGTAGGAAAATAGATAGAACTAGAAATCATCATGTTAAGCAAAATAAACCAGACTCAGAAAGACAAGTATCATGTTTACCCTAATATGTGGAATCTTAAAAAAAAAAACTGACATGAAAAGAGATGACAGACCATTGTTAGACAAGAAGAAAATAAAGGTAGGGAAAGGAGGTATAAAGGAGGGTAATAGGGACAATGAATATGATCAAAATATATATGCATGTATAAAAATACCACATTGAAACCCAATATTTTTTAAAATTAATAGGTACTAACAAAAATATATTTTTAAAATTCCTAAGAATCTATTGCTAAAATTTTAACATAATTCTTAAAACAGTTAAAAGCAATGTATAAGTTATGATATTACCATAATTATTATTAAAAGTATTAGAAATGATAGTAAAACTTTTTTTAAAAAAAACCACTGATGCTTAAAAAAATGAAATGAAAGCAAAATAAAGTCTGTCCCAGATGAGCAAAAATTAACAGAATTTCTCACCACCAGACCAGACCAGACCTAGAAAAAATGCTTCAGGGAGTCCTACACTAAAAAGATACATAAATATACAAAATATCAAAGAGGGGCAAATATATAACACTGAAAAAGATAATCAAACTTTATCATGATGAAATCAAAATACCAAATCACAAAGATAAACAGTAAGAAAAGTAAAAGTAACAAGGGATATACAAAAGAAGCAGAAAACACTGAACAAAATGGCAGGAAATTCATGCATATCAATAATAACCATGAATGTAAGTGGACTGAATTCACCTAAAGACATAGATTTGTCAAATAAAAATTTTTTAAAGGTCTAAGTGTATGCTACTTACAAAAAACTCACTTTAATGTAAAGATACATATAGACTAAAAGTGAAGGTTTGGAAAATACATACTACGCAAATAGAAAATAAAAGTGAGCAGGAGTAGCTGGACTCACATCAGATAAAGCAAATTTTAAATCAGAAACTATTAAAAAAGAGAAAGAAGGCCATTGCATATTGATAAAATGATCGATTTAGCAAAAAGATATAACAACTGTAAACATATATGCACTTAAAATTGGATCACCAAATATATAAAGGAAATACTATTAGATCTAAAGGGAGAGGTAATCACCAATACAATAGTAGCTGGAGACTTTCCTCAGTGAACGAATCATCCCAAAGAAATTCAACAAAGAAATCTCCGAGTTGAATCACACTATACTGCAGATAGACCTAATGGACATTTACAATATATTTCATTCAACAGCTGCAGAACACATCAGCAAGTAGAATATTCTCCAGGATAGATCAGACGTTAGACCACAAGTCAAGTCTCAATGAATTTTTAAAAAGTGAAATCAGATCATACATCTTCTCAGACTATAGAACAAAACTACAAATCAACAAGAAGAACGGAAAACACACAAATACATGGAAATTGAATAGTATGCTCCAAAATGATCCCTGGGTAGTATAAAAATTAAACACTAAATCAAAAAAGTCTTGAAACAAAAATGACAGCATAACCTGTCAAAATTGATTGTACACAGCAAAACTAGTAGTGTACTATGAAAAAATTTCATAACTATAATATGTATAACAAAAACAGAAATAATCTCAAATGAACAACCTAATCATATACCTCAAGGACTTATAAAAGCAAAAATAAACTAAACCCAAAATTATTAGAAGGAAAGATAATAAACATCAGACCAGAAATAAAATCAAATTGAAAGAACTGCAAAATATTAACAAAATATAAGTTTTCTTTAAAATTTTTTTATGGTACTGGGGATTAAACTCAGGGCCTTGTGCATGCTAGGCAAGCACTTTACCACTGAGCTACATCTCCAACCCTTAAAAAAAATTATAACCAAAGCTAACAACTCTTTAGCTAGAGTAACAGTAAAAAGGAGATAGGGTCCAATTAAATGAAAGCATAGATGAAAAAAGACATTACCAATACCACAGCAACACAGGAAGCATAAAAAACTACTGTGAACAATTGCATGCTAAAAACTGGAAAACCTAGAAGAGATGACTAAATTGCAGAACAAATACAACTTGCCAAAACTAAATCAAAGAAATAGAAAATCTAAATAGAACAATAATGTGTAATGAGATTGAAGCAGTAATTGTTTTCCCATCTAACAGAACTCTAGAACTTAATGGTTTTACACCTAAATTCTATAAATCATTTAAGAATTAACCTCAATTTTTCTTAAACCATTTCTAAAAAATTAAATAGAATAAGCATTGTCTATTTTTATGAGGCCACAGTATCCTGACACCAACATCAGAAAAAGATAAAATGAAAAAGAAAATAACAGGCTTATATTCCTGAGGAACACAGATGCAAAAATTCTCAATAAAATGTGAACAAACCAAATTTTTACAAATCCACTGAAAAGCTTTTATATCATGGTCAAGTAGGACTAATCCCAAGGATGCAAGGTTCAACATACAGAAAACAGTAAGCATGATATAATACATCAACAGAATGAAGAACAAATGCCACATGATCCTCTCAATAGGTGCAAAGAAGGCATTCCCTAAGATCCAACTTTACTTAATGATAGAAACCCTCAATAAGTTAGATGTAGAAGGAGCATGCCTCAAAACACTAAAGGTTATATATGAACAACCCATAGCCAGGGGAAAAACTGAAGGGTTTCCTCTAACATCTAGAACGTGATAAAGATGTTCACTTTCACTACTCTTATTTGTTAAAGCCCAGAAGTCTTAAGGGCAGTTAGACAAGAGAAAGAAATGAAGAGAATACAAATTGGAAAGGAAAAAGTTAAATTATTCATGTTTGGAGGATTTTATACATTGAAAAATCTAAGTACTGCAAACAGTTGTTACAACTGAATAGACATCCCTCAAAAGAAGAAATACAAATTAGAATTGAAAAAATGCTCCAACTCATTAATCATCTAGAAAATGCAAGTCAAAACCACAAGGAGATATCCTCTCATCCCAGTTAGTATAGCTGTCATTAAGAGGGGCAAAATGACAAATGCTGGTCAGGATGCAAAGAAAAGAGAATTCTAATACATTTTTTGTGGTAATATAAATTAACATAGACATTTTGGAAAATATGAAAATTTCTCAACAAACTAACAGTAGAACAATCTCATGGTCCTATAATTCTAGTAGTTGGTATATATCCAAAGGAGATAAAACCATTAGACCAAAAACATACGTGTACTCTCGTGTTTATTGCAGCACTATAAACAATAGCCAAGAAATGGAAACAACCTTAGAATCCATCAACTAGAGAATGGATAAAGAAAATGTGGTATATGTACACAATATTATTCATTGATAAAAATAATAATGCCATTTGTTGCAGCATGCATGAAACTGGAGGTTAAAGAAAATAAGCTAGACACAGAAAGACAAATACCACATGGTCTCACCCATTTGTGGAAACTCAAAAGTTGATCCAGTAGCAAAACAGAGTGGAATAGTGGTCACCACAGACAGAACAGTGATGTGTAGAGATGGAAAGAAACAAAGAAATACCAAAACAGAGGGGAGAAATTAATTCTGCCTGTTAATAGCACAGTAAAGTAGCCATTGGTTAAAGCAATCTCTATCTAAAAATGACTAGGTTATGAAATTTCTGCCACATAAAATGATTAATATTATTTAAAATAATTTAATCATTAAAATGATTTAAACATATGGAAATGTTTATTACCCAGATTTGATTATTGCACATTGTGCGTATGTATCAAATTATGATAATATAACCCACAAAGATGTACAAAAGCCTCTACTGTTTTAAAGAGTTGTGTAATGAGGTCGTCTTTTCAGTACTTTCAATTTGGGGTCTTAAAGTACATTACTTAGAGAAATATATAGGAAATATATATTCCCTTCAAAGTGGTAGTTTCCTGAACTAGGGACTTAAATAAAAAGCATACAGTAAGAACTAACAGAGGATAAAATCAACTTTTTAAAAAGAGTAACAGTGGAGCTTACATCTATCAGACAAGTTGATCTCTACTTCTGCTACCAAGTTCAGCCCAGGAAACATTTTAAGAATATTTATAAGAATGGTGGTTGAAAGAAAAAAAAAAGAATGTATTTAATTGTTTGCTTCTTGATCTTTTCTGTTTTTTTCTCTTTAAAATTAAAAAAAGAAAAAAATGAATGTAATATTCCTGTAATTGCCTTGGAATTTTATAGAATAAATTCTCAGTTATTTAATATCAAGCAGGCTCTTTCAATTGAAACACATAGGTGACATCGAAGTCCCAGTTTAATCACCTTACATCCAATGACATTTTGGCCAAAGTCTCAGACAAAAAGCAGTGCAGTCAGAAATGTGGCTCAGCACTTTCCCCAAGTACAGGACCAATGCAGTGCTGAACTACAGACTGAGAAAATGAGGCTGGATACTACAACAACAGCCTCATCGGCCCTGGCCAAAATGGTGTTTCAGCCAATAACCTGAAGCACATTCACAAAAGCCTCCATCTAATACCACGTCCAATACTACTTTGCAAATGTTAACCACCTTATCACATAGTAGCTTAGGGAACACAAAAAAGCATGCTGTGTGTTTGCCGGGACAGTGAGCTTCTCTTGACATTATATTCCCTTGAGAAAAGAGCAGGGTCAAGAACAGGGAGCCAGCAGAGGGACTCTCCAGCTCCATGTACCCCCAAACTCTTCTACTGCTCACAGAACTCTCCACAGTACAGGGCATATGTGCTAGTCCTGTGCCTCCACATAAAGATAACTGCCTTCCCTTCAAAATGTGCTCCAGCACCACAGGCATCAGCATTACCTGCAGCTTATTGGAAATGTATAATTTCAACCCTCATCCCATACTTACTGAATCAGAGTCTGCATTTTGATAAGATTTCCAGGCGACTGCATACAGGGTAAAATTTGTAACTCACTGGTTCACAAGACTGAACACCGACTATGAGGAAAAGGACATCATATTCCTCTACGAAAGAAAGTGAGTTACTATCATGGTGGGAACAAAAAAGCAAATAGCAGAAAAGGAGGAAAATGTACCTCTGAAAGCTAGCAAATAGCTTGGCAACACCATCCTTAAACCTATGTCTGCCTCTGACTAGTGCAAGTCGAAGAGGAACTGCAAAAGTCATTGAGTTCATGGCAAGCACAAGTGGTGAGCTCAATCCCAGTACCAAAAAAAAAAAAAAAAAAAAAAAAAGTCATTCAGAAAGTGCTCATTTGGTGGAACCCAGAGGTGATTATTTCCACCACAAGAATTAGGAGGCATTCCTTGGCATGACCCTCAAAGGATAACAA
>RJWM01002409.1:0-129852 GCA_004363535.1 Dasyprocta punctata
ATTCAAGAATAGCTAATGAGTATTTATTATATGCAAAATACTCTATGTTTGTCCTTCCTGAAAAGCAAGATAATAAATAAGTGAATGAGACAGGACCTATCCCCTGCCATGTCAGTATCCACCAAAGAAGTCATGCTTGCCGCCACAAGTCCCTCACTGCTCCAAAATCACTCTTATGCACCCCACCATAAAAAAGATGAGACTAATGGGAGGTATTCTTCTGCAGAGACAGTGTTATAGCCTTCATTTTATTCCCCCATAAGCACCTGACATGAAACATATATCTTTGAACAAAAATACATATGAAAAGTAAAAACACAAGACTAAAACTGTGCCTATTTTACATCACAGAAATAAACTCCATTGCCTACCAGTTAGGCATTGTATACCACATTTCCCTGAAAGTAAACCTAACTGGAAAATAAACTCTAGCATGATTTTACAGGCTGCTCATAATATAAGCTGTACCCTCAATATAAGCCCCAGTTAAGATCCTCAGCCAGATGCTTGCAACACACAATGAACATATAGAATTATGAAATAATAATATTAATTATAATTAAATACAAATAAATATTGACATTAATACTTTAAGTAAATGATAATATAATAATTATTTGCAAATATTCATCAGATGCTTTTAGGCAAGAGATAACCACCTGTGTAAACAGATGAACTTGAGACTCATTGCTGAATGACCAGAGTACAGATAAAACATATAAATAACATGAGCACGTGCTAACAAACAGACATGGTTATGTCTAATGTGAATCTCTATAAATCAATACATCACGTGTTGTAATGGTATACTATGAGCAGGCCACATGGACAAGAAGTGCCCATTTAAAGAGAGCTCTATTGCTGGACATGAGAGACTGGGGTCAATGGTTCTACAGGAAATGGAGTTTCAAGAAATTCAGGCCAGAATTCGGGGTTTGGAGAATTATTGCAATGCTCCAAAAGGACATGAAATGACCATTTTTGAATAGATGTGAATTTTTGTACATGAATGAATGTAGATTGTAGTATATGAAAAAAAAATAAGACATCCCCTGATCATAAGTCCTATTGCATCTTTTGGAGCAAAAAGTGACATAAGACCTGGTCTTATCTGGGGGTTAATACATAAGTTTCCCATGGAATACAGCAAGAATTTCTGTGGCCTTGGCTCTGGAAGAGAGTTCCTGAGCTGCAGATGAGGCACTTGCGTGTCACACTGTGTGTCCCTCCGGGCTGCCCAGCACAGTATGCCCAGAGGGCAGGAACACGCCCCTCACCATCGTTCTCTTCTGGGCATCTGGTATTACCCTCCTGGGAACTCAAGAATATCAGTTCAAGTATATTGGACTTCCTGTTTTAATTTAAGGAAATGTCTTTTCCCTCTTTCAGATTAGCTTCACACCAAGAAATCCCTCCCCCTTTCAAGGAAACAGAGAGATATACAAAAATAGGAACAACAAAGCAAGAGAAGATATAAGTTGCTAAGACTATGAGAGAGATGCTTTATTTATTACTTGATTCATTAAGAATTTATTACTCTGCAATGGAACAGTAGCCTTCCTGGGAACTTGTTAGGAATGCAAATTCCAAAGTCTCTCTAGATTCCTGAATCCTAATGTCTTACATCAGGCCCAGGAATCTCTCTTTCAAAAGCTCTCTCAAGGATGCTCCTACACAGTAGAATGGAGACCATGTTATTATGGTTTATATCTGGATGTGTCACCAAAGTCTCATATGTTCATAGTTGGGGCTTTGGGGAGGCAATTAGATCATGGGGGTACGGTACTCATCAATGACTAGGCCAATGATGGCAAACCTTTTAAAGCCCACTGGGCATGTGTGCCATGATACAAATACGCACTACAGCAGGTGTGTCACAGGTTTGCCACGACTGGACTAGTCTACTGGTAAGTTTATAGCCAAGTGTGATGTTGGAAGGTAAAACTTGGAGGAAGTGGATCACTGGGGACATGGCCTGCAAAATGTTTATCACTTCCATATCCTTCCCTTTGCTCTTTTTTTCTGCTTCCTGCCTGCCCTGCCAAGGGCTGTTTCTATTTTGCCATGCTGCTCAGTCTTGGAGCCAGATGACTATCGACTGAAATCTCCACACTCCATGACCCAGAATAAGCCTCTCCTCCTTTAACTTCTAGGTGTTGAGAACTGTGTTTCAATAACATAAATGAATGAATGAATGAATGATACCATGGCAGCGGAAGATACAAAGGAAATGTAATGAGAATTCCAAAAAATCAAACAGAAAGAGGAAAGAACTGAGACAGGAGCATGGTCATAAACGAAACTAGTTCAGAGCCAGGTCAAAGTTTCTTCTTCATTCTTATTTTCGTGGAGCAGGAACGATCATCCCTCCCTGGCACCTCTACCTCACTACAAAGAGAGAAACAGAAAAGTAAGTTACTGACACATCTTGCAAATGGCCTTTTATCGTAGGCTTTTTTAATGTAGGAGGTTATGTTTTTCTTATTCACTTTCAATTATTTGACAGTGAGATTAATCTAGCTATTTTTGAAAGCAGAATGTTAAGAACAGCAAATATGGATATGCTAATGTAGCAGCCATCATCAAGGGACCCTGCATAGTTATTCTGTACCAAAGTGGCCAGCCAATTGCTGATGTCAGAAGTGAGTGAAAGAAAGAGTGGACATCTGGATAAATTGTGGCACCTGGGTGTACCAAGCAAGAGACTCAGTCCAGACTAAGTCTCTAAAATGCTCTTTAATCCCGCAGAGAAGAATAGGTATGGTTAACTGCATTTCCAATTCAAGTAACTATTACAACTTGTCAACTATGCATCACTATTGCACAGCACTAAAATGTCATTAAAAAGCTTCCAAGTGTTAAAAAGCAACTCAGCATTCTGTGTGAGCTGCTGGGATGTCCACAGGGTTGACTCAGATGCAGGATAGGTTGTTTTAGTACAGAGAAAGCAAGAAAGAGGAGGCCTAAACTGGCACTTGGTGTGGAGGAATGAGGCCTGGGGGTCCTTCTCAGTGGTGTGGTTCCTCAGTTAGATCTGACAGTAAACAGGGGTGAGGCGAAGTAATTTCTTAAAAGCTTTGGTGAAGGCTCTGCCACTCGAATGGTATCTAGCTGTTATGAAATTCCAGTTGATTATTTTGTAGAAAGCTAACGATTTAGCTCTGGAGAACAGGAGGAAAAGGAATGGAAATGGACTTAAAATTAAAGAACCTCAGTGCTAAAAGTGGCTTCTTTCCACCTAGCTCAATGCCTCACTGTACAGACAAGATCACTGAGGCTCAGGATGACATAGTTGCTCACCCAAGGGTCCACTGTGTGACCATGACATGGCCATGGTTTCTCCCCAAGAGAGGGCTCTCTCACTACTGCCTCCATGGTGGCAGCTTCCCTGTTGGATTCTTTCAGTTTGAGGGCCAGAGCACACTACTGCCCAAAAGACCTAAAAAGCAATTTTCCAGATAAGTGAATCTAACCCTTTTTAAGTATCAGATTTTGAAGCCCTTGGAATATTAAAATGTTTCCAAAATGAATTGCTCTCCCCTGTCCCTTCCTGAACCAAGAACAGGGAGCAGAATTTATAGGAACAACACCCTCTCAGAGAGGTCCACTCCCTAATAAATCAATGTGCTGTTCCACATAGCACAAGAGACTTCACACATGTGACTTGGGATCTTGAAAATGGGAAGCTGCCCTGTGTTATCTGGATGGGCTTGATGCCTTCATGAAGGCTCTCCTCAGAGGGAGTAGGTGGGTCAGAGGCAAAAATGGGACTGGAAACAGAGGTGGGGGTTGTGGGCCAGCTCTAGAGAAAGTTTTGTCTAGATTGAGATTAAAAACTTGAACAGAAATTTACTAAGCAAGGAGGAAACTAGATGGAAATAAAGGAAACAGCATGTACGAAGGTCCAGGTTTTAGAAAGCATGGAGCTAACTGGAGAAATTGAATGCTGATGAACAATGTTGTGATCTGAACAGGCAGAACTTCAGCCAGACAGCGCAGCCACTTGGCGCTGGTCCTAGAGGGCCATGTTAGTAAGGTGAGCCATGTCCCAAAGAAAAGCAGGAGCCAGGGGAGACTTCAGACAGAGAGCATGATTAACTGATCTGCATTTTGACGTGGTCAGTTTGACACAGTGGCCAAGAGCAGATTGAAGTAAGGGCCAGCCCAGAAGCAGGTGATCCATCCAATAGATGGGCATGGCAACTTACTCAAGGAAGGTGACTGCAGCAGCCATGAAAGTAAGGGCACAAACGTGAGTGACTTTTCAATAGCAGAGTTAGCAAAGCCGGACAACTGACTTGATGTGAGGAGCTGGGGAGCCAAGGATGTCTTTAAGAGGATGCAAATTTGAACAACTAATGGATGCCATTCTCAAAGAGAAGAAACACTGGGAGGGAAGATGTTCCACAGGGGACAGGAAGTTGTCAGAATGCCAGCTCTGCATGTGCTGCCTCTGGTAATAGATGAACACACAAGGACGCCCCTTGACCATGCACACTTGGCAACCTGGTGAAGAAGTAGCCATCTGCAAAGGTCTGAACACTCTCGAGCTGTAAAGGTAACAAAAACAGTAAAGCATGAGACAAAGTGCAGAATGTACTACCATTTTAAAAAAATGTGCATTTGTCCACACTCATTCACTTAAACAAGCACAGAAGCAGAAGACTATAAAGGAAACTATTCACAGTTTTCTCTCTAGGGAGAAGTCACAGGATTTACTGTACAGTCTTGTGCTACTTAAATGTGTTAATGTGTGTATGTATTCCTTACTTATTTTGATTAACTTTCAAATAATTACATTAATAAGCATAAAATATGTGTCTTCCTAAGAATAGCAGAGGACATGAAATAATGTCAAATGAAAGTAAACAAAAGTGAGCAAACGTATCATGCAAATTGGAATTCCTAGCCAAAAATAAAACCTCCAAAGGATAAAGCAGGTTATTTAGTTCTGAAAGATACCATGCAGACTGAACACATAATTACTACAAACCTTTATCTACTAAATATTATAGAAGCATGTAGAATTTTAAAGCCAGAAATATCAAGACACTGACAAAATTAAGAACAGAAAGGGAAACAAATAAACCTCTTTTTAACAGATACAAAATAAATCAAGATAAAATAAAGAAATAGGATAATAAAATTTAAAGTTTTGCTTATAGAAAACAATAAACTTTATAAGCTACAGTCTGTTTATCCCTTTCCAATAAACATGGAATGTTTACTTTTTAAAATTATCTTCTAAGGCAAAATGAAAACCGCAATAAATTCCCCAAAGTAAAACCCATACAAGATTCATGCTCTTCCCATAATGAAACAAAATTAGCAATTAATATTTGGAAACCAATCACTTGGAAATTGCAAACACTATCACTGAGAGAAAGTCTAAATTACCAAGTGCTTGTTGTTTGAAAAAGAGTAGCAGCAGTATAGTGAAAATATTATATATCAAAACTACTGAGTGTGACTAAAACTGGACTCATATCATAGCTTTAATAAGCATTACCTAAAATAATTTCTAAAATCAAATAAGCCTAAATCAAACTCAAAAAGCTAAAATGAAAGCAAGAAAATTAATTCAAAACAGCACTCACCATAATGCTTTTCATTTGTTTGTCTGTTTGTTTTTGCGACGGGTCTCACTATGTACTTCAGACTGGCCTGGATTCACTATGTAGCCCAGTCTGGCCTCAAACTTGTAGTGATCCTTCTGCCTCAGCCTTCAGAATGCTGGGATTACAAGTGTGTACCTCCATGCCCCACTCACCATATTGTTTTTCATGACACGTGAGTGACTCCCACTTGTGTCCAAATGGGGTGCGTGTACACACACACACACACACACACACACTGAGGTACACAGTTTGAGGAGGGAAGGGAAATCCCATTTTGGGACAGTAAGTAAACTTTTTAATAAGGTGCCCTCTCTGCTAATTTTGCATTATTAAGAGACTGCTCAATTTGACTTAGTAATATGATACTAATTCTATGGAGATAAATTGGCCAGTTCGTATCTGAAGACATAAAACTTAAATGATAATTTGACTTCTGAGTAAACGTTCCAAGTGAATCATGCTGGATATGCACAAACACCTAGCTAAACACTTTTTACAAGAATAATGGTGGAAATTGGGAAACTCTAAATGTGCAACAATTACAAGTCCATGATACATGGATCGGTTCCAGAGTAGTGTTCAGTGAGACCGTTCAAATTCCTGGTGACCATCCACTTATGCTTAGGTGAAGAAAACACCTAACAAACACAATGTAGAATGTCATTTTTATTAAAGGTCTTGACTATTTTGAAATGTAAAATCTCCATGAGAAGAATTCCAAGATTTCCCAGTAAAATCATCTCTGGTATGAGAACTACTTCCTGTTTCTAACTATACTTAGCTGCATAATTTGGGAAAAATTCCTTTCCTCTTAGATCCATCTCCTCACCTGAGAGGACTGACTTAAATTATACCTTCCAAGGGTAAAATATTATGAGTCTCTTATTCAGCAGATTCAAAATGATCAAAAAGTTAGCTATATTATAAAATAAGATATAAATACTTACATTTTGTGAGTGACTATTTTGTGCAAATCAAGACAGTAGAGACCAGGTCAAAGGGGAATAGATCTGATGCAATTTGCCCAAACTCCAGGGCAAACTAATAATCAACTTAGAGTAAACCAAATCTTATAGCAAAGGCAGAGAGCAAAGAGTGCAATCCCTTTAAACACCTCCCTTTTAAAGATTTAAAGAAATGTCCTTTAACTGTCAAAGGCAAGAGAAAACATGAGTTCTGGTTGTATCACATCACCTCTTTAATTACTGTTTATCCCCTTCCTTAACTTTTAGGTTTTTAAATTAAATCCACGTCTAGTTATTGTGATATTTGGGTACATGGATGCTAATTCAGCAATTTGGGTAGCTACTTTCCTTCTAGAAACAATTTGAAATCTTTCTTTAAGAATAAACTTTCTAGACTTTTAATTAAAGCTCCTAAAATATAAAACATAAAACATATTTCCATTTTGTTATATTCCCATCCTTCTATTTCTCTTCTTTTCCTTAATTCTCAGCTCAAGATTCGGTTTCAGTTTCCAGTCTTTCGACTTGACATTCTATCATGAGTAGATCACTCTGTGCTTGACGCTGCATCAGCCTGGTTTAGGCTGTGGGAATGTTGTCTACAGGCTGGAAAGTCCTCCTGGGAGACTGGGAGCTGGAAGGTGTGGCGGGAGGCATTGCCTCACTCCATGCACACGCTAATTCCGCCCCAGGGCTCAATGTTCTCATCTGCTATTAACACAGAAAAGAGGTGGAGGGGTAAGAACTTGTTCCAGGGACTGATAGCCAGAAAAAAAAAAAAAAAAAAAAAGACCAAGCCAGTGATACATGAATACAGGGGCCAGGTAATGGGTAAGGATGGGTCAAAGTAACAGAGTTCATGCTCCTTCATAAGGGGTCAGCTGCTATCTAGCTTCAGCCAAAAATCTAATATTGCATCTGATTTATTCCAGGGACATGAGAAATGTGTGTTTTAAAATGAAATTACCCTGTCATTAACTGTTGGCTACTAATTCCATATTTTAACAAATGTGTAAGCCAGACAAAAATGTCTACAGCCCAAGTTCTGCCTGTATGACACCAGGTTGATGTTTTTTGTCTGCCAAGATATAAGGCCCATTCTTGTTCCAAGGTTCTGTTCCTGTGGTCATTCATTCACTCATTCATTCAGACGGTGTTGCACGTTCATTCACACAGTGTGGTTACAAACATGCAGGAAGCCCTTGCTGCAAATAGAGCATGGGTTTGTCCCTGGAAACTCAATACAAGTGTATAATTTACCCACCGCCTTAGCGACACCAGTTAAAAGACAACTCATGGGTCTCCTTTTTGAAGACCTCTTCTGACTCACCCTCCACCGTGATCCAAGCCCAAGCAGAAGAAATCTTTCTCTTTTGCCTTCCTATTGCAGGCATCTTGCCCAAAACGCTCTCACAGAACACACCACCCTTGGTGTAATTACTTCCACCCTCATTGTTCTCAGGAGGCTATGAGCTTACTGAGGGCAGGAACCGATCTTTACTTTTTATTCTCCCAATGTTGTTTTGCATTTCACTCAGGAAGTGTTTTGCCATGTGCAGTGGCCCAGTGGGAACACAGAACACCCATGGTCTGGGTTCAGTGTTGGTTTTAAAGTGTAGGTTTTATTATTATTCAGATGGGGTGAGGTCCACAGACCAGGACATGATTAGCATTGAAATGGTAGTTTATTAATCTCACACCCCGAGAGGAGGCCTGCACCATGATGCGGCATTAAGGAGATGGGATCCACCCAGAAGCACCAAGCAGTGTTGTTAGGAGACAGAAGGGTGGGGGAAATTTTATTGTGGTCACAATGAGAAGACATGGGCATAGTGGGGTGGGCAGGGGCAGCACCTGCTTTGGGACCTGGTCAGGGGATGGTGGGCACATGAGAGGTGGACAGAGAAGGTGTTTGGTGTACAAGCTCTGGACTGATTGGCTTGCAATGAAAGGATAAAAGGAGCACTCACACGTGTGATTGCCATCATTAAGGATCAGCCAGCCCTGACAAGGAGAGCCCCTCCAGGTAAGCGGGGCCCCAAGACATCAAAACATCAAAACTACAGAATAAGCTGGACTTGGTGGTGTACATCTGTTATCTCAGCACTGTGGGAGGCTGAGGCAGGAGACTCACAAATTCAAGCCCAGCCTGAGCAACTTAGTGATTTAAAATGAACCTTTCAAAAGAACAACTGGGAGAGGGGAAAGGAGAAAAAGAAGAAAGGAAAAGATAACATATATGAAGGTATACATATATAAATATATGTATGTATGTATATGTATACAACATAGAACACTGTACTACTAATCTCTGTTAGTTCACAAAAAGAACAGTGTGTGTTGCCATTGTTTGATTGTTTGGTTATTTTTTATACCTAGATCTTGTAACCTAAACAGCTACTTCTAAGATAACTATGCAATGTATTGACTAGTGTTAATTTCCCACTTTTTAAAAAATTCTGTATCATTTCTATCCTTTTTTCTGTTTTGCTTTTTAAAATAAAAACAATTTTTTAAAAAAAGAACCTTTCCTAAAGTTAAAAAGGTAGATACTTAGCTCAGTACAAAGGACTTGGTCCAACCCCTGGTAACATGAAAGATAAATTAATAAGATTGGTACAGCGCCTACTATGCAGAGCTCCCATGGAGAAAAACAGAGTTCAGAAGCAGGTCCTTGCCTTGAGCTCGAGGGAGGAACAGTGGTTTTGTGGAACGGATGAATGGAGCTAAGCCCCACTCACAGTGCCGAGACCGCAGGATGTGACAGCAGAGGCCAGACGGCAACAGGCAGGGGGCAAGGGGCACAGGACATGGGGCAGAGAGCAGAGGGAATGGGCACAGGGCTTCCTCCTCCTGGGCCTGTGTTCCCCAAAGAGATCTGGGCAGTACCATGCTGTTGTTGTGTGGGCCTCAACAAGATGCAGTGGCGCTCCCTTCCCTGACCATATGGGAAGACTGCTGCAGGGCGCAGAAGCCACAGGGAAACTCGATTGCTCTAGGATGCATACTTCATGGACATGAGGAGGCGTAGCTCTGGGGTGTCAGCTCCTTTTGCATGAAGCACTCACTGTGGTGTCTTCACATTGACCCTGACATGACACTGACTTCCACTGCAGGCAGCAACAGCTATCTCACGTAAGCTACGGTAGTAAAGGGTCAGTGGTGACAGCAGAGGTGGCCACATGTCCAGGGTCCCTTCCCTGTATGCACCTCTGCCTCTGGGGCCCTCTAGGTTCACCAAACCATGACTAGGACAGGTCTTGGCATGTTATGCAGTTGGTGGCCCTGGTTCCTTGCCTGGGTCCCCTGCTTTGCTCTTCCCTCTTTCATTCTCACCTCACACCAACTCTCCCCCAAACAGCGCCAGGGTCCCAGCCTACATTCCAGTTACCCCTTCCTGCTCCCAGCATCTGGGTGTGGGACCTCCACACAAAGGTAGCTCCCCTAGGAAGAGATGACCACCGCCTGCAATCCCCTTAACCAGTGACAGCCGAATGGAACCCCACCAGCGAGCCTCACGATAGCCCAGCTAACATGTCCTCACCCTTTAGTTCATCACCTCCAGGGACAGAGTCACTGGGCCTGGACCTCAGTCTGACACCTGGTACAAGACACCAAAGTATAGAACCCTAGTCCTTTCTTCAGTCTTCCTGAGATATTTGGGGGCAGCATCAAAGCTGTGAAATCATCTGTGTGCTGTGTCCCTTGAGTTTTCTTAAGACCAGATTGGGAGGTGATGAACTAGGTATCCTGAGCCTGATTCAAAGATGGGAAGATGAGGGAGGGAATTTGGATTGAATTTGGCCTCCTTTTTTGCTTTTCTGTGGGAATGAAAATAACATCCAAGAAAAAAATCTTATTATTACATTATTAGGCACTGACTGATCAGATGATCAGGAAAACATCCTTTCAGCTTCAGGCCCAGATTAACCCCAATGTGGGCCCAGCAGGGTGGGGGCAGGGAGGGTGTGGGGTTCCATGTCTTTGAGCCCTTCACTCTGAGAAAGGGCTCTTTGCTTCGGGGCCTACATTCAAACATAAACTTCTGTATTAGCTAGTCCACTTTGTTTTTGTTTTAATCCATTTTCTAAGCTAATGCAGTGTTTTCAGTATGATTCCAGAGTGTCTTGGCATAGGAAAGACCATGATGTCATATTTGAACTATTCATTATGACTCTAATATGTGAGGAGAAATGGCCAACTCTCCTCTGGCTCGGTGTGTGATGGCAGTATGAACATTCTCCATCCAGTTAAGTGTAAATCAAGATGAAAAAGACCTATAATTTCCCCAAAGAGGGCTGAAACAGACAGCCCACATAAATTAGGAGTTGCTTACTTGGAAGATACATAAACTTGGTAATTATTTTTAGGAGTAGATAACTGTGATCAAATTAAAGTACTCTATTGATAGAAAAGGGGAAAGAGAGACAGGGAATGAGACAAAGAAATAAGAAAATTGAATCAGTCTCAGGAATTTTGATTTCTGTATTTATTCTCAGAAGTGAAAGAAGAAAGAGAAGAGGGGCCAGAACAACAGAGCTGGAGGGATCTCTTCCCTACAGGTTCCTTCCCAAGTGAATCCCTGGAGTCACGGTCCACTAGGGCTAGAAGAAACTGAGGCCAGGGAAGAGGCAGCAACTTGGCCAACTGTTTCGAGTGAGTTACACCAGAATGAGAGCAGGAAGGAAGCCTTCTGCTCCTGCAGCCTGATGGTGATCTGCTCGCCTCCCACTGGTGACTGTGGACTGCAGGGCAAGAGGCAGTGTGTGGTGGGGTCTGCCAGCTGAGTGGGTTCGCTACACCTTAACCAAGAGTGAATGCTCTGGGGAATCAGCTGGATTTAGGTTTCTCTCCACCACCTACAACCCTAGGAAGGGATTTCCCTTCTAGAGCAGTGAGAGGGCGGGAAGAGCTGAAAGTTTTTTCCAGGAGCAGAAAGTCAGGATCCTGCCCAGGGAGCTGTAGTCTCTTCAAGGTACAAGAGCCCATCACATCTGCCCTGCAAGCCTGTGGGGATTATGTGAGAATCAAGAGTCACGAGGGCAGGAGCAGTCTACCTTGATGATCACAGCGTGGACAGACTAGTGTTTGCAGGTTAGCAGCTGTGGTAGGAATCTGATGGAGAAGGTCTTCCATGGGACCCACCACTGGAGGCTCTGGACACATTCTGCATTTGGCTCATCACATGTGGGATAAGAGGAGGGCCTACGGGTTCCTGGGAGAGGGAGACAGCAGGCTTGCATTGTACTACTCATTTTCCTGTTGCTGAGACAAAATACCTGATGCTTGCAAGTTAAGCAGGAGAAGTTTATTTTTCACTCAAGGCTTCAGACAGTTTAGTCCATAGTCAGCTGACTCCAAGGCAGAAGTGGCAAGACGGAAGGGCCTGGCAGGGGAAAGCTTCATGGTAGCCAGGAAGCAAGGGAGCAAAGGAAGAGCCAGAGGAAGAGACACGCTCTCCAGGGGCACACATATAGTGACTCGCCTCTTTCAACCAGTCCTACTCCTAACAGCACATTCAGCCAAAAATTCAGCAATCAATTAATCCATTGATGAGGCTGACACCCCCATGATACAGTCATATTCCAAAAGCCCCCCACTCTGAACTCATGAAACTTTGGGGGACTGTTTTATGTTCAAGCTATAGCACAGGGATTGAGATGGATAGATAAGTCTTCTGGCACAGTATTCTTAGATGGGACTCCAGAAACTGACCTGCAGGGGTGCCCTCTGCAATGTGCCCAGCTCTTTAATAGGTAGAGAATTTCAGTCCTGCAAGATGGAAAGGGCCCTGGAGATCGGCTGCACAATAGTGTCAACTTACACACTTCCACTGAACTGTGCACTTAAAAACGGCTTCAGTGGCAAGCTTTGGGTTACACGCGTTTTGCAACTAAAAAAAAAATTACTGAGAGAGATATTGAAGACATAGCAGATGAAGCTCTATATAGACCATGGGGGAAACAGAGGCCCAGATACACAAAATGATATCTTGCAGGCCGAAATTACCAATCCTTCGAGCTTCAAAATACTATCAAGGCTGTTTGTCTAATGAAACAGTCAAAGGTGACCTCCTGAGATTATTTTTCAGGAAATGTCATTATAAGTAGGCAGAGGGAAAGTGGCTTTCTTATTAGAGTCTCATATTCTTTGGAGATAACATGAGACCATCTAATTTGAAAAGGCCAAATGGCAGTGTAGGGACCAGTCCTGAAACCTCTGCCTCCTCCCCTCTCAGTTTAGTCCCACTTCCTTCGCCCACAGGGGACCCAGGATGGGATGGGACAGTGGTCTATAATGTCAAGCCTAGAGTCCCTATGGGTCCCACCAAGTGGTGAGATTCAAAGTGGAGAAGCTGCAATTTCCTTTCCTTGCCTGCTCCACAGATCAGTTTTCAGCAATCTTGGTAGGAGATGAAGCACAATCATGGTTTTTATTCAGCTCTGAAGTAAATCAGCAGCAGCTGACTTCCTCAGCCACGCCGCAAAGTTGCAGTCATGAAACGTGAGAAGGAAGCCAGGCCACTGAGCCAGAATCCCATCCAGCTTCCTGTGAAGTCTCGGGTTACAGTGCGTGGCCCAAGCCCCCTCAGAAACCTCAGGCAGACAGAGCCAGGAAGTGCAGAGCTGCCGCTGCCAACAACCAGTGCCTGCTATACTCAAGGTCCTCAGAAGCTCTGCTCAGGTCAGAGGCTGCTGCGGGTGATAGAGCGTCTGCTGAGAACAAGTTTTGGGGAAACTTAGGAGCACTGTACCAGCCTCACTACTCAAGCAGACTGGTCCCATGATCATTGAGTGCTGTGGAGGTTTGACTGCCAAGAAGGGAGACAGACCAAAACTCAAGGAAAAGACCAGTAGACAAGAAAAAGCCTAGTTTTATAAGCAAGAAAAAATTTCTGATGTCTCCTGTGTATGAGGAGAAATCTTTACCTTTAAAAATATGTTTATGGATCTCACCTCATTTAATTCTCATCATATGAGGTGATGTTGGTCATAGTGGTAGCATGAGCAGTAGCTGCTCCATGGTCAGCGAACTTAAGAAAGTGATCCCATGTCACACAAAGATGATACTGTCAGGTAGGACAGAACGGGATTCAGTCTGATTCCTGGGTATGTTGGATTGTAGGGTTCTTGGATCTGACTTCTCTATACTGATGATTAGATGCTAATGGTCTTTTTTATTTTACCTTATGTACTGCAATACTGGGGATTGAACCTTGGGTCTTCACACTGAGCTCTACCTCAGCTCTCCTTCATTTTTTATTTTGGGATAAAGTCTCACTAAGTTGCTCAAGCTGTACTCAGACTTGAGGTCCTACTACCTCAGCATCTCAGAGTGCTGAAATCATAGGCCTTCACTACCAGGCCTGGATAGATGCTACTAATCCTGAAGATGATATTCAAGTGCCCTATTACAGGGGAAGTTACCCAAGGCCTGGTGTCAATCAGCAATGCCATCCTGAGAAAAGCCTTCCATCCCCCAGCACGCAGAGGAAGGACCTGCAGGAGGAGGGGCCCCCAGTGCTTGGTGGAGGGTAGTACTGGGGTGCATACCAAACAGACCAGGCAGGTGCTGCAGTATGGGTTCTCTGCCACATAGGAGTCCACTCAAGTTAGTTGTAAACAGCTCTGTTATTAGCTCTGTGCAGAAACCAAACAGAAATTCATAAAGAAAAACAGCAACATGCACTTTGGCTATTCCCATTTTAATTTTCAGAGTCAGCTCAACTAGAAAAGAGTCTTCCAGGGCAAAACCTGCCTGCAGCACACACAGCACTGGTCCTGGCCCTAGGTGCTGCCAATTGCCATTCATGCCTAGTCTCATGAAGGTGGAAAAGCCTCAGCTCAGCTGGGTCTGAGCCATCCCTGAGCAGGAGAGGGTGTGTGAGGCCTCATGTCTCCGAGTGAACTACAGAGCACCTAGCTCCTGTAGCTCTGTGCATGGAGACATGTAGGTATGTATTCAGCACATGCAAACACACACACACACATGCACACACACACACAACATGTGGCTCAAAGCAGATGGACACAAAAATGAGACCCCATTTCCTTTCCAAGAATGAGTTTAGAGCTAAGAACACAAAGACTGAAGCAATTGTAAAAAGATCTAAGCAGGGACTCTGTATTAGCCTGCTTTTCTATCACTGGGCAAAATACCCAATACCTGCAATTTAAGGGAAGAAAGGTTTATTTTGCTTTGTGTGTCAGTCCATAGTCAACCAGCTCTATAGAAGAAACAGTATGGCAGAGGGGCATGGTGGAGGAGAAGCCATTCATGTCGTGGCACTCAGGAAACAGAGAGTGTGAAGGGATGAACCAGGAAGGGAAATATACCCTTCCACATCACATTCCCAGTGACCCATTTCTTCCTATCAGGTCCTACCTTCTAACAGCAAGTCAGTTATAATGCTTCATAATACAATCACCTTTCAAAAGCTCTGACTTTGAGTACATGAGGCTAACCAGACACAAACTATAGCAATGTCTAGCAGCTAGGGCATGTTGTGGAGAGATGTGAGCTCTAAATGGCTTAGGTGGCCCTGCCCCTGTGGCCTTGCATCCCACATGCCTTCTTACTTGGGCTAACATCTCCTAGTGACTGCTGCTTTTCTTAACAAATGTTCCACATTCCTCGCATCTCCAGCTTCCTGGGATCGCCACTGCATCTTCAGCATTACTCTCACAGCTACATGCATTGCTCTCTTAGGGACACACTGCCTGGCCTCCCTGGGCTTCTTCTGAAATCTAGGTGGAAGTCTCTATGACCCTACAACTCTTACATCCTGACTTCCTGCAAAATTAACACCACAGGGGTGATGTTAAGATCTCTCGCTAGCTGGAGCCGTAGTTAGGCCCTTGGATCATGGTACTGCAACCTCTGAGTGCCTGGATGGCTGAACTTGGGGGAAAATTTTCCCAGGCCTATGCAGTTTTAAAGGATCAGGACACCCTTTTCTCAAAGCAATGTTATTCAAAAGAGTTTACCTTTTTATTTCCTTGAGATGCTTTCAAGTTATCTTTACTATTGTCCTAATGCAAACTACTTGACTTCTTTCTAACGCTAAACTTCTTAGCAACCACACCCTCTATTGTCCAACTTTACAGGCAAAACTGCAAGTTTTTCATATCTGGTTTTTTTTCCTGATTCTCACCGCAGATCTGACAACAAGTAACCAGCAGTACCTATGCCACAACCTGAACATCAGGCTGCCTTGAAATTTTCTCTGTCAGTTAAATTTGTCCACTATCTTTAAATTCCACCTCACACAAAATCTCAGGACATTGGCAAAATATTCCTTGCCAGAATGCAATGTATATGGTCCCTAGTCCAGTTTGCAATGGTGTCCTTGTTCCCATCTGAAACTTCCTGAGCCTAGCATTTAACTGTCTGTGCTCCTATTACCATTCTAGTCTCCTGGACTCCAATCAGAAATCATCAATCTCTTCTTACAGGATTTTAGTGCTTCTCTAACTCACTTCTCCAAACTTTTTCAAGTTACTCCCATAAACAAACTTTGAAGTCCTATAAATCACAAGGTCAGGTACAGTCACAGCAATGATCCAACTCCTAATACCATTTTTCTGTATTAATAATCAGCTTTCCTGTTGCTAGGATCAATGTCCTCTTAAAGGAAATGTGGTTAATTCTGGCTCACACTTTCAATGGGTTTTGTCCATGGTTTGCTGATTCCAAGAGACAAACAGCATGGTGGAGTGGCCTGGTGGAGACCACCCCATGGAAGGCACAGAGTAGAGAAAGAAAAGAGGATAAGGGACAAGAATACACCATTCTAGGTCTCACTTCAGTGACCCACCTCTTGTCTCTAAACTCCAACTCTGAACACATTTTAGATCTAAAATGTCACAGGCTCTTTTCCTCTAATTCCATCCTAGCATTATGCCTTACGTGAGCTAAGCATTAGGATTAAAGTTACCCATAAGGTGTTAACATAACTAGATTTTAATGAAGGTGAGACACCACATCTTGCAATGAATATCATTATTTTAAGATAAAAAGTACTTCTAATTAAATTATGATATGCCTTCAATTGTAAGAGGGAGTCCAATTTAAGAAATGTTAAACTACAGAGAAAATTACTTAGAAACGATAAAATAACATATGTTCATGTAATGAATGGAAGAGAAGCAGGATGCTCAGAGAGGTTAACTGATTTGTTCAAGGTCAGACAGCTAACAGGAAGCGCAGATACAGATACAAATACAATTTTATTGAACTCCAAAATCAAGAGTCTTCCTACAAAGTAATACTTCCATGTTCCCCCCACTGAGTTCAAGCCTTTAGAAAACAGAACCTAACAGACTCCTTAGGACATTATGTCCAATCCATCAGGATTCTCTAACAACCCTGTTGATAATGGGGACAGATACCCTTCCCTTATGGGAGCTGCTCTGTGTACTGGACAATAATTAGCAATACTGTCTACTGCTGCCTGCTAGATGCCTGCAGTGAGCCTCATGCTGTGGCCACCAACAGTGTCCCCAGACACTGGCAAATGTTCCCTGGGATGATCAAGGAAGTAAAATGGTCCCCAGTCAAGAGCCACCTTTAGACACTTATCAGTCTTTTCTCTGATTTAAAAAAAAAATTCAAGACATCTCCCCAGCTCTCCTGCTAACTTTCAGAATGCTACCTTGCTTTTGTTTACATAACAGATAGGAAAGACAGAAGGGAACATAGATTCCAACTGTGTTATGAGTCTATGGTGGTTGTGTTTTCCAAACAGAAGAGAAGGGTCCCTCTTCCTGTGAGGCCTTGTGCCTGTAGCACATCTCCTATTAAACTTCCCACACTCAAGCTGCAAACCAACACAAAATAATCTAGCCCCAGGTTACAGCTCCACACTGGCAGCCTCTCACAACAATCTCACTTCTATTCTTTGGACGTAATCTTCACAAATGCAGTTAAGCACATGTAATCCAGTTTTTAAAGTAAAAGACAAAGATTCCTACAAATAGAATTCTCGGTTGGTGTAGATTTGAGTTTGAACACGTTTCCTTGTTTCCTTTTCTACCTCAGTAGCTCTCCAAGTTTAAACAGTGACTGTGTCTAAATTAACAGTGGAGACTAATGGCTTGATTTAGATTCTGGGAGTGAATTCTCTTAGGATGGGATCTGAGATATCAGCTGAGTTCTCATTTACTTATTGCAAGCAAATCCCTGAAGCATGTATTTAGGAATAAGTCTAAATAGTCTTTGTATAATTTTGGTGATTATTAGTTTGTATTATCTTTCTTATTAACTGCCTAGAGCCACACAACATCATATTGTAACTCCACAGTAAGACTAAACTAGCCCACTAGATCCTGAAAGGAAGCTAAAGCCAGAAGAGTAGAACTCTACCATGGGCTGCACACATTGTATTTTCCCATGACTACGCAAATCATAAAAACAGTCAGCTGAGGTTTGAGAAACTAGTGAAATAAATATGTAGTCCTTGGAGGAGGGTTCCTATTAAATTGAAAATATTAAATTCTTGACCCATTTATTCCTTCATTCATCCATGTATTTGTTATTCATTAGAAAATATGAAGTGCACTGTCTAGACCTGACACGACGCTAGGGACAGGGCTTCAGCAAGCCTGTGCAAAGCTGGCGATGTGGAAAAATAAAAATCTTACCAAAGGGGTGATCACTGTAATGTGAAAAATGCATGCAGTATGAGCAATAAGAGGAATTAATCAGATCCTGAGGCAGCAGGGTAGGAGGGCAGGAAGGTTCCCAGAGGAAGGGACCTTTAAGTGGAAACCAGGAGGCAGAGTAACTTTCTCCAATCCAGTTAAAGAGGTGAGGGAAGGGGAGACCCTCAAACCACGGCACGCACAGCTTGTCAGGGCCCGGGCACCTTCAGATGTGACATCTCCATTTCAAATACAGGAAATCCAAGACTCCCAGACACATATTGATTGCTCAAAAGTCCAAGACGAAGGTACCAGCAGTCGGAGGTGGGGTGCTCTTCCTGATTGGAAGGTGGCTTCTTGCTGAATCCTCATGTGGTACAGAACAGAGGGCAAAAAGCAAAGTCACTGTGCTGCCATAAGAGCAGCAATCTCCCCTATGAGGACATAAACACCCCCAAAGACTACCTCTTCCTGCCCAAGGTTTTGTATTCTACACAGAAACTTTGGAAGGACACAGATATTCAGTCTATAACCAACAGGAGCTCTCATTGCTAGTAGTTATGCAAAATGAGGCAGCCACTTTGGAAGTGTGACAATTTCTCACAAAAAGAAACTTACAATCCAGCATTTGTACTTCTTGGCATTTAGCCATAGGAGTTGAAAACTTACATCCAAACAACCTGTACATAGATGTTTATAAAAAGTATATTGCTAGGTAGGAAAAGAGCCTATCTAGAAAGTCTACATTCCATGTAATTCCCACTCTATGACATTCTGGAAAAGTCGAAACACAGAGACAGAAGGAGATCAGTGGCTCCCAGGACTGGGGTACAGGAGGAATGAATAGACAGAGCACAGAGGGTTCTAAGACAGAGAAATAGTCTTTGTGACCTACACTTGTGGGTACAGCCCCAGACATTTGTCCAAACCTGAGTGTGCAACACCAAGAATGACCCCTGAGGGCCTCTGTGGATTTAGGGAGACAACGATATGTCCCAAGTACACCCCTCTGACCAAGAAATTGGCAGTAGGGAGGGTCTGCAGGGGACAGACATCACTGCAAGAGGTACATGGGAACCGTCTACTTTCTGTACATTATACTTTGAACCTAAAACTACTCTTTAAAAAAAATAGTCTATTAAAATTGTAAAAATATAAAAGACACATGCAGATAAGAAAAACCCAGTGTCTGGTAAGTGTACAAGGACCATATTCTCTAGGTGAATGTGAGCTTGGAATGAGGAGCCCCCCAGATGGCAGCAGCTAAGGACAGTCAAGTGCAGCTCTCTCATCCTTAGCAGGGGCTGCATAGCTCTTCTGGGGGCAGCGCTGCAGGGGCTGTCGTCCTGGGAGTGTTCTGGTTTCTCAGCATTCCCACAGTGGAGAAAGGAAAATGACTTCCATTTCAGCCTCTCCCTGTAGAAGCAACGCACCACCTCCTGCAGATGGCCTCGCCACTCCGGCTGCAGGAGGCTCTGGGAAAAGCAGTCCCCACCGCAGCAGTCCTGAGTCTTGCTATGAAAAAAGATAAATTGGATTTCTAAGGACAGGTGACAGTACCAGGAACCAAAGGGGACTTCTATTCTATAAAAACTAAACTAAATGACAACAGCTGTCTGCTCTTTGTTCCCCAATGGTCTCCTGGTCTCAGCTAACCCCAAATCAGCTGCAGAGAGGAAGACACTAGACACACATTTGTACATGCCCACTACCCATCCCTCCTGCAAGAGCCCAGAAGCTGTCCTGTGTCACTGACCCCCAGGGCTGTGTCTGCCCAGGCTGACAAGGCAATTGCGCCAGGGAATGCAGACTTGGAAATGCAGCAGAAGAAGCAGCCCTGGAGATCCAGGAGCCCATCAGCTCCTGTCTAGAAGAACAGAGTGATCTCCAGAGATGACAGGAGGAGCTGGTGCAGGCACAGGGACCAGTCCGCAGCCCCCAAGAGACAGAACAGTTGATAGCTATTGATACTTGAAGCCTGGCTCTTCATTGTTTCTATTAAAGCTCATTTAATATTTTTATTACATAAAATTATTTTTAAAAGAAGCTGCATGTCTCCCACATAGATGGAAACCAGTATTGTTTGTCTTACATGAAAAGGAAACTAGGTAAATAGGTAAAACCATGGGAAAAAAGAGAGAAAAGCAAAGCAAAGCAAAGCAAAGAAAAGAAAAGAACAAAGAGTTCATTGCCCTATGACCTAAAATCATCTCACTAGTCATCTATGCAGCACAGGGAGGAGATACTGTCCTGAGCCATGGCGAGGACAACCTTGTGTTCAGAGAGCTTAGTCTCTGGGCTTCATGTTGAGGACACAGCCAGTATTTTAGTAAATTCCACCCAAGAATTCACGAGGTGAAGCAGAAGGCTGCGTTCACCTGTGCCATCATGGGAAGACCCTGAGCCTGAATGACAGTGCTATCGTGGGGCACACAGATCAGCGCACAGCCTGGAAAGGCGATGAGTGGCTGTTCCTGGCATCTGGGCAGGGACAGTGTTCTCTGCAGAGTAGGGCCTGAGAGGTCAGAGTTTGCAGTTCAGCACTGGAGACACTGGGTCCCACTGCAAGGCCCAGTCCTGAGAGTCTTCATGAGTTCCAACCTCATCTGTTAAATGAATGGGAAGAAGCAAACATAACGAGGTGAGGGAAGAGCATCACTAAAGTTACAGCTGGCCACAGCCTTCTCCTAGGAAGCCAACTGTGTTCACAAAGCAAATATCTTGATAAATGATGTGCAGAGCTGAAGATGGTGGAAGGACTGAGTGAGCCCCACTTACCCAGGGGGATGCATTTGGTGGTCCAGAGAAGGAGCAAGAAAGGACAAGAGGAAGCAAGTAGAGTCCAAGTGAAGAAAGTTTCAGTAGGGCAGGAGGAAGAGTCCCATCATTCCCAGAGCTGGCTCCATGCAGCCAGTGGCCCAAAGGCTGGCCTGAACTTGGCACCTAGTGCCTACAGTGGGGCACCCACTTGGTCTTGAGGTCCTTCAGCCACCTCCTAGAAGTGGAAAGGAAGAGTTTTCAGGGCAGCTATCTCTGTGAGTCTTGATTTTGATGCTTTTCCTACCACCTCAGAGGGCTGGTGTCTACCCTGGAGCAGAGAGGGCGTGTGGTACACGGGACTCCCATTCCAACAGAATTGTGCTTTGAGCTTCTTTCCAGGCCTCCTCCTCTGTACCTTAAGCTATGTCTCCACCTCAGCTTCCTCACCTATAAAATACTTACTTTGTGAGGTTGTTGTGTGGATTAAATTCATTTAACCTAAGGGATATACTTGGTTCTTTCCTTAATGCCAGCCAAGCATCCCAAATCTGAAAATCTAAGTCCAAAATGCTCTTACAGCAAAAATGCTTCTAAACTCCAAACTTTGTGAGCACCAGAAATTCATCCTGATGGAAAAGGTGCTCCTTGGCAAGATACCTCTGCAGTCTGTCTGCCGCCCGTCCCACCCAACACTGCCTGAGCTCCAGAACCCACCACCCACACCAGGGGCCATGAATTCCCTCCTCCTGGCATTGGCTGCCCTCTGCTCCAGGGGCCCCAGCAGAAACTGGACAGAAGGAGGAGAGCGAGGCACAGGGATGAGTCCCTCAGCCCCACTGCAGTGGCTGAGGGCTGGCTGTGTCCATCTAGCCTGTTGCTCTCCTGAAGGTCACAGCCCCTGCAAGGCAGCCCCTCATGGCCCAGTTCCAGATTCCAGAGACTGCCCCTTCCCTGTGTGCCCTTCTGTGCTGTGTCCCTCAGGGCCTTTCTCTGAGTGGCCTGACCCTCCAAGTAGCCTCCTGATCAAACTTCTAGCAGCACTCAGTTGGAGCATTTCATGGCTTTTCACCAGAATGATGACTAAAAAGCCCCCTCCTAGTTCTCTATCATTTCCTGGAGATGCTACAACTTTATATTCCTAGGCTAGAAGTCAAGACTGACTGGGCATTCCTTCTCCATTCCTGCAGGAAGAGTCCCCAGGTCCACTCCTTCTTTAGCCTGCTGTCATTTTGACAGCTCAGCACTCTTTGCCCCCTTCACGTGGTCTGTAGAATTGGGAGTGGGGTACAATTCACACAAAGATTTGAATAAAAAGCAAGTCTCCTTGAAGTCTGTATCCATCAGTGACTGCTGTGAAGAATTTCCACCGTACCACATGTTTACCTTTACCCATATCCACATTGAGGTGACAGGCTTGCAATTATGTTCTGCCAAGTGACTTGGTAGAATGGAGGAATTGTTTCACACTTCACCACAAGGCCTAGGCAAATCTGATTTCCACACCTAAGCTAGATAGCAACAGTGGCAGCAACATCATAGGTTATTTCATCTTTCCCAGGTCTGCAAGAGAAAATAAATAACAAACCTAAAACAGAAAAAAATAAAATTTACATCCTACCAACAAATAACAACACACCTAATTCTTCAGAGGAAACAAGTGACAATTGCCATAAAGCAATGAGGTAAGGAGTCCCATAATTCTCTTTCACTTTTCATGCTGTGAAGTTTCATTTTGCGATCACTTTTTGAGCAACCCCTACCCTAAGTGAATGATGGAAGCAGAGAAAATTAACTGCAGAACCTGACTTCTATGCAAGCCAGGCAGCAGGCCCTGGAGAGGGGAGGCGGGGGCAGTTGAGGCCTCAGCGGGAACTTGTGGCCTCATCCAATGCACTGACAGCCTCCTGAGCCACTTTGTTCTCCAGGAGCCAACACAGCCCAATGTTTTGATTCCCCAGGACTGAGAATTTTTCACTGGAGAGCCTCGCATTATTTCTTATGTAGGTAAGGGTTAAAGAGATTTGTGCTGGAGTATTTAATCCAAAACCCTGAAACTATCTCAGCAGTAGGTACAGATTAGGGAACAGTTGACTTCACACATTGATTTTCAAAGCAGAAAAGGGTTATTCTTCAAAGATGGCTGGGAGACGAGTGAGTGACAGCATCCCACCCCCGCTGTGCAAAGCACAGTTCTCCCTCCCAGCCTTCAGGAGTGCCTGTCCCAATGGCAAACTAGTGTCTTGCCTAGCAGTACCTTTACAAAACCAACCACAGGCCTGATTGCACCCAAGGAAATCACCATATCCCCTCTCTCTCTCTCTCTCTCTCTCTCTCTCTCTCTTTTCCTCCTTCCCACTTTCCCTCCCAGTGCTTTCTGTTCTGTTTCACTCAGATTTTCAGACTAGGAATGCTTGCACTTGGCAGAGAGACCACAGTCATAAAATTCAAGAAAGATTGTTTATTTATAAGAATTCTGCAGTTAGGGTAAGTTCAATAGAATGTTTCAATTTAAAGTAAGCAAGGAACATTGGGTAATCCATCACCAATTTATATTTTCCATTGAGAGAGCAGCATTTGTCACTCTCAGCAAATAGCCACACACTTGCTCTCAGTGTTTGCCAAGTCAAACACCCAGCCAGGGAATGTTAGACAACCCTGAGAGGAAGTGAATGCATAAATCAGATCTTGAGATTTTGTAGACAGCATGCAGAGAGCTACAGAAGATGCCCACTGTCCTTAGAAAGAAGGTGAACTCTGAGACTCAAAGGTATAAGAACTGGCTCTTTATGCCTATTGTTAACTTCAGACACAAGCAATTCACCCTCAAGAGGTGGTCTGCAAGATGTAGTATACAAGATCTAGGAATACCCAAGTCCAATTAGTGGCTATATTAGCTGCTTCCGTTAGGACAAAACACCAGGCAGTTGCAATTTAAGGGAGGAGAGGTTTATTTTGGCTCTGGGTTTCAGAGGTTTCTGTCTATGGCTGACTGGCTGCAAAGAAGGAACATTATGGCAGAAGTGTTACTTGATTGTGGGGTGTTGGAGTCTCCTTTTAGAGGTGATTTCTTGGTCCTTTCTGTCTCAGATAAAGAGTTGAACCCAACAAGCATAAATGGTGGCAAAGTTTTGCATATATTAAGGGTTAGGAAAAAATACAGAAGGGGAGGGGTAAAACAGGCTCTACAAAATGAGCTTGGGCTAAGTAAAAAGGGAGGAAAAAAATAAACATAAAAATACACCCTATGGTATAGGGCTATCACAGGCATGATAGTGAGTGCTTAATGGTGACTATTCCTTTTTTTATAATTTCCACATTGGCATCATGTATAGATCATCCTATTTTAAAAAAAAAACTTGTTTGAGCTCTCTTGAGAAGTCCACATGCAGGATTTTGAGAACTGCTGCACATGTGTTCTGGGATCCTGCCCTACCTCCTTTCCCAGCTAGTTTTAGCCACACCCTATCTTCCTGTGTCAGAAGGGCACAATGGAGGAAATTTGCTTATACCATGGTAGCCAGAAAGCAGACAGCAGAGGAAAAGCTAAAGAGGAAGGGCCTGGAACCAGAGATAGCCCCCAAGGTCTTATCCCGATGATCCACCCAGACAAACTCAAAAAAGGGCTTAGCTAATCTCCTGGGCATCTCTCAAGCCAGTCAGTCGACAATCAAGATGAACCATCACAGTGACAAGAAGGGTAGTGTCAGAGTGACAGTGCTGGATCAGTATGGTAGGAGAATGGTCAAGTGCCCCAGCTAAAAGTGCACCATGTGAACAAAGAGGAACAGACAACACAAAGATGAGAAAGGAGACCCAAGAGCAATGACATGCTGTTGGCCCAAGAGCACAAGCCCTGGCTCCTGGGTTGGGAACCCAGTCAATGAGAATCTAGTGGAGAAATTCCACCATCCCTGCTGGGGATGCCAGGGAGCTCAGTCTATCCATGAAGAGCTGACACCTTCTATTTTTTGAGTACTTCTCTCCATAACTCTGCCCACCATAAATCCACATCATGTCACTGCAGAGGTTCAGCCCATGAAGGGATGGATCACAGTCAACTACCAGCAACAGAAGGAGGACAAAGGCCAAGACACAACTCAGGTCTATACCCACCCTAGCACTGGGAGAAAATACATCACAACACTGAGAGGAATAATCCCATCGTGATTTCAGGTTGTTCTCTATACATTCTAAATATCAGCATGATACACAGGATAGGAAAATACAAGCTTAAAAAGTATTACAAGCAAAAGATAATTTAAAAAGGACATCCAGGATGCACTTCAAAAAGGGGATTGATGCTTGAGGATAAAAGAAAAAATCTGGTTTTGCTGGGGTGACCCAGCAGCAAGGTATTCAACAGATATTCAAGAAAGTGCAAAATCAGTATCAACAGATTGCACATTTTGTGTGTAAAGAGCAACCACGAGATCTCAGTGACATAGGAAAGCAAGTATGTATTTAGCTCCTTCATTTGTGGATCTACTGAGCCCCAACAGAAAGACCTTAGTCTCTACATGGCCCTGTCAGTCCTGGTAAGCTTTCTCACGTACCCGCTGTCTGGTTGATGCCCACTCAGTTTGCCTGTGGTGTTAGGTGGTTGTCACTCTGCCCCACAAGCCTCTGACCCTCCTTCTGGGACCATTGGGCAATCCCAGGGATGTTCTCTGTAACACAGAAACAGAAATGTCAAAAAGCAGCCCTGGTTACATACATGTATATTAAACTTTTTGTTGACCAAGCTACCAACATTCCACTGGCTCACAAAAACAACAGCAAGCACAGCATTGAAGGGTAGAAGTATACCCACCCTTGGAGGTGGGGCAGCAGGATGGAAGAAAAAAATATCTGAACAGCCACTCACCAGCAGCCCACAAGAAACTATGAGGAATCAAAGTAAAGATGCAAAAGACCAGAAGGTGAAGTCTGTGTCAATAGTCATTTTCATCACAGAAACCACACATACCCCCAATTTCTCCTCCAAGGCAGCAGTGAACACAAGTCCCCATGCACTGCTTTCCATATCTCAGGTAACATTGCCCACTGCACAAGAGCCTTGCCTACAGTCTTACCACAGTCAAATAGATTTCGGAAGCAAACATCCCTCCCAAAACACACACTTCCATGGCTTGTGGTTCCCCAGCACACCTGTCTGAATGTTTGGCCAGAAGGGGTTGTTCTTTGAATGTTAAGTATGGATGCATTATATTTTTTAAATCAATTAAAGATCAAATATGAATTAAAAACCTGTATAAAGACTCAGAATCAAGATGACCCCATGACTGGTGCTAGAGAAACACTTTGCCAGACTTGCACAGCTCTAAGTAAGCACTTAACGTTGATAAAGTACAGAAACCAGAAACCCAAACAACACTACTTTATTCAGATGAACCCAAAACCTCCATGAGAGCAATCCCATTCACAGCAGCTACAAAATAAAATACTTACAAATAAATTTAAGCAGAAAAGTGAAAATTTCTACAATAAAAATTGTAAAACTCTGATGAAAACAATAGAAGACAGCATAAAAACAACACAAAGACCTCTCATATCCATGGATTGACAGAATTAACATTGCTCAAATTTCCATACCACCCCAATCAATTTATATACTCCATGTAAAGTTTATGGATTTCTAATTAAAACACTGATGACAGTTCTTCACAGAACTGTAGAAAAATCTGAAAATGAATATGGAAGCACAAATGTCCTGAATAGCCAAAGTAACCATTAATAAAAAGAACAAAGATGGAGGTATCATACTTTAAAATGTATTACAAAGCTATGGTAATAAAAACAGCATTGTCTCAACATAAAAGCAGACACAGAAACCAATGGAACAGAATAGAGTACCTGAAAATAATTCCTTGCATTTGCAGCTGATACTTGACAAGAGCATCAAAAATATATTTTTGTCATAGCTAGTTTTTCTCACCGGTGAAACAAAATACCTGCCACACAAAGTTAAAGGAGGAAAGGTTTATTTCAGTTCATGGTTTGCAGAGATTTTAGTCAATTTAGGCAGTGTGACATGGCAGAGGAGAAACAGTTTATGGTGGGCAGAAGGCAGGAAGGCATCAAAGCAGTGACTCAGTGAGAAAGCAAGCAATAAGTGGCCACAGCAACCCTCTTTTTGTCCCTTTTATTTTATCCAGGCTACACATGCCTATGGCAGGTAGCACTCACACCCAGGGAGGGCCTTCCCATTATCCACTCACAGTATTACGCCAAACCAGTGAACTAATTTGATAATTTAACACACCCTTGATTCCAGCACCACACAATCACAGCATCACACACTCTAGATTCAGTTACCTATGAAAAGTTTCACATATGACTGCACGAAGCATAGACTGTACATCTAGATACAAGCCATGGTAACACTGAAATAAAGACAGTCTCTTCCATAAGTGATGCAGGGGAAACTAGTTATTCATATTATAGAAAGTTAACACTTGACCTCTACTTCTTACCCCACACAAAAATCAACTCAAAATGAATCAAATATAAAAATATAGGACCTGAGAACATGAACCAACTAAAAGAAAACACAGGGAAACACTTCAAAAAATAAGTATAGGTACCAATTTTCTGGATGAGAACCTAAAAGCACAGGAAACAAAAACAAAAAGAGATAAATTGGCTTACGTCAATCTAAGAAGTTTCTGTACACCAAGCAAAACGATCACCAGTGAAGAAACAGCCTACAATGACAAAATCTGACAAAAAGTAAATGATATGCCTGGCACAGGATTAATAACTAGAATATAATAAGCTTTAAAACTCATTAGGATTTTCACCATAGCTGAATAGAGGAGGAGCCATGCTGGAGTTGCTCAGAGAAAATCATCTAAAAACAAAAGTACTTAGAAGAAAGAGAGGGCTATCCGTCCTGATGCCAAAATCAATCTGAAATAAAGGACTTCCAGATCAAGCAAAACACAGACATAGGACTTTATAACATGAATCAAATATAAAAGAGGTCCCAAAAGCAGCCCACAGTACTGCCTTTGGGACCTCTACCTGTACACAGAGCAGGAACTGCCATTCTGGGAAGTTCCCAGAGCACTGATGGATGGCAACAACATGACAAATTCAAGTCACACAGGGTAAATTTAGGATATGAGGCCTGTCACTGCTTTGGTCCTCCTCCAAACAGAAGACATTGCAGCCTGGCAATAAATTTTGCCAGTGCACATATGAGCAAGTGACCAGGAAGCTGCTCTCTCCCTGATTGGCTGCCAGAATTCTTTTCCTTTTTCCTTTTGCTGTCCAATAGTGGTTGACCAGAATTTCTAGGGACAACAGTACTAGGAACTGCAGCAGCAGTGGTGAGGGAAGTGAGTGGAACAGCACCACCCCTCTTGCCAGTTCCCAGGGTGGTGACATAGGGACACAAGATTTAAGCAGCCTTGGGCCTCGGAAGGGCGATGAGTGGGAAGTCAGCGTGATCCCCACTCTGTTTCCAGCTGCAAGAAAGGAGAGACTCACAGCGTAGTGTAACAGAAGAGGCTGTAAAAGAGACGGGAAGGCTCAACTATACACAGGACTTGGAGCAGTCTTGTCTCTAAGGGTGCTGCAGATAGTGGAAGAGTGACACAGAGTCTTGCAAGGTAAGGAAACGTGGGCAGGCTGCTAAGGGACATGCAGAAAGCTGCTCAGTGAAAACTCTGGCCCGAGTCCCCACATCTGAAGGCCAAGATCAGCCCTGCACCCAGCACTAATCCTATTGCAGAGTAGGTGGGGTTACCTGGCATAGATTTGGGCTCTGATTTGGACATTTATCACAGAACCAAGAGCACCAAAGGAATTTTATTGGATTTTTTTGCATTGTTTTTGCTTGTTTGCTTTTCTTTTCCTTTTTATGCCTTTTTGTTGTTGTTGTTATTTTGGTTTTACTTTCATTTTTGGTTTTATTGTTGTTGTTGTCAATCTTTTTTCTCTTATTTCCACAATTGTCTTTCTTGACTTTTTTGTTATTTTCCTGTGGGTGAACACTGTCTCTGACTCTTTTTCATATTCTTTTCTTTGCCCTATATTCTTTTTTTCCTGTCTACTTCTTCAGTTTCCCAAAGCTCGGGTGAGCATCTGTCCTTCAGCCTTGCCTTGACTACATTTCTCTTCAATGATTTCTCTAGTTTTCATCCCTCTTAAATCCTCCCCACACACACACACACGGTAAAATCACTCTACTAATGGAAAACTCACAGTATACATGTTTCTGGCTTATGTTGAATTTCATTATGCAACTGTAGATCTTGCTTCCATGGTTAAAGGTAGCAGATTAATAATTACCACAGTTTGTCAGTTTCTAGGCTGTTCTTGATACTATTGTTATTGCTGATTGTATCACTTTAGCCAGGGTGCCATGTCTGTTGTAATCAGTTGTTCTCCTTTGTATTACAGCACTGTGATTGTCTGAGATCACAATCATTACCATAGTTCAGGACCAAAGGACTGGATTCTAAGCCAAATAGATAGCAACCTCTCATCCCTAATAAATTGGGTAAGTAGGATCTTGAAATATATACAAAGAGCAACAGCCAGCTACAACTAGAAGACATCTCTGAGGAATAAACATTTCCTAAGGAAGTCCCAGTACTGGTGATAAAGCTACCTAAGATGAGAAACTTACAGGCATCAACACAGAAGACAAAATTTTTTTAAAAAAACAGAGAACGATAAAGCACAAAAGCAAAATAAACACCATGTTGTCTCCCTAGTATAAAAAACTAAAGGAATTAGTAGGATTCAAAATACACAATACATATTGTGAAAGTGAAAGGGGAGAAAGTGTCTAAAAAGGGAAGGCAGTGGCCATTGTGAATCTATTATCATGATTTGAATCCCATATTGTTTTCATTGTTCTGTTTAGTTTGGTTTTATTGTTTTGGTTTGCCTCATTTTATTGTATTTGATGGCTTGAACAGCTATTTCAAAGATACCAAAATACATTATGGTAGCCATTATTGATTTCTCATTACCTTGTTTTGAAGCCCTGTATTGCATTCATTGTTTTGTTTTGAGTGATTTTATTCTATTTTGATTTGTCTGATTGTATTATGTCTGATGATATAGGCAACTACTTAGAAGATAACAAGAGGCACTATGGTAACCACTGTTATTTTATTATTGTTTTGAAGTCCTGTGTTATTTCCATTGTTTTGTTTTTATTGGTTTTATTCTGTACTATTTTGTTTGATTTTATTATGCCTAATGGTATGGGCAGTTATTTTGAAGATAACAAGAGGCATTATGGCAGCCATTATTGATTTCCTTTTATCTTCTTTTGAAGTCATGTACCATGTTCATTGTTTTGTTTTGATTGACTCTATTCAGTTTTATTTCATTTGGTTTTATTCTCTTCAAAAATAAAAAAAGACAAAAGAAGCAAAATAATATCGGCCCACTCAGGAGAAGTGCAAGGGACACTGATATAGAGGAAATCAGAAGCCATTCATCTGAATTTTCTGAAGTGGTAGTGGCAAAGATTAAAAAAAAAAGATTAATGAGGCAATAGAGAAAACCAGATAGAAATAATCTCTCAATTAAAAAAAGAGATGATGACCATAATGAAGGACTTACTCAGTGAATGTAGAATAGACACAGATTGAAAAACAAAAACAGAGTTCTCTTGATAATAGCAATTATTTCTGGGGTAAGATGGAATCTCAGCATTGTCTTAATTTGCATTTCTCAAATGACCTGTTGAAAATATTTCCATATCTTTATTTGCCATTTGTTTATTTTCCTCTGAGAAGTGTATATTCTACTCAGATGCCCAGTTTTGGACTGAGTCTTTAAATTTGGGGCTCCAGTTTTTTTTAAATAAGGGAGAGAAGTGGGTTCAAGGAAGGGTAGGGGAATGGGAAAAAGGAAGAAGCAAGATATATCATATATAGGTACAAATTCCCTGTGATGAATGTTATCATTATGTATGTCTAAAATGTACCAACAAACTTATTTTTTAAAAACTCATCAACAAAAATATAATTTAAAAATAGACAAATGATATGAAAATTTTCTGAAAAAAATGCAAATGGCCAATAAATTTATGAAAAAACACCAACTTTATTAGTCATCAGGGAAATGCAAATCAATATCCTCTCACCTCAGGTAAAAATACTATTATCAAAAAGGGGGGAAAAATTTAAAAATGTTAGTGAGAATGTGGAGTAAAGGAACTCTCATACAGTTCTGGTGGGAATACAAATCAGTACAGTCAGTATGAACACAGTATGGAGATTCATAAAGAAGCTAAAGATAGATCTACTATATGATCCAGAGGAGATGAGAGTAACATAGCGAAGAGATACTTCCACTCCCATGCTTGCTTCTTCACTACCCAACAGCTAAGATATAGGCTCAACCTAGATGCCCATCAACAGATGGAAAAGAATTGAAAAAGAAATATCACATGCACACTCATGCACACACACAAACATATGCATACATGCAATGGAATATGATTAATTAATAAAAAGAATATCTATCATTTTCAGAAAAATGACTGAAACTGCAGGACATTATGCTATATGAAATAAGACATGTCCATGTGTTCTCTTTCATATGTGAATGCCAAAAAGTTGATCAGAATGTAAAGTAGTGTTTGTTGGAGGCTACAAAGGTGAAGAAAAGTGGAAGGTAGGAGAAGAAAGCCTTAAACACAGTTTGGTAGAAGCAGTAAGTTCCATTCAGTGTTCCTTAGAAGTGTAAGGGGACTGCACATCACAAGAATCTAATATAATGTTATAAATATCTAGAAAAGAGGAGCTTGAAGAATCCTAACACAAAGAAATGAAAAGGAAATGAAAACATTATCTTGCTTTGATCAGCACTTACTGTATACTTATATTGAAATATCACACTGTAGCCAATAAATGTACAATTATTGTGTTTCAAAAAATTTTAAGTATTTAGTGAAATAGAAATGTTAACTAGCTTGACTTAATTGTTCCACACATGTATACATCTATAGAGCTATCACACTGTGTCCCAAATCTTTTATAATTAAAACGATTTTGAAACAAGCAAATTCAGGCTGGACATGGTGGCACATGCCTGTATTCCCAGCATTCAGGAGGCAGAGGCAGGAGGACTGCTGCAAGTTTGAGACCAGCTTACACTACATAGCAAGACATTGTCTCCAAAAAAATAAAAAAAAAAAAAGCAAAAGCAAATTCAGAGGGAAGATATGTGTGAACACAGTACTGTATGTAGAAACTAATATTCATAGCTGATTAAATGAACAAACCAATGCATGACCAAAAAATAACTGCAAAAGTTTTTGCTATCAACATAAAAATGTTAACCTAGAACTTCAGACAAGAATAATAAGATAGCAGAGTATTTAATGGGCAATATATGGCAAGATACCTGTTTTATTTAGAAGGAGGATATTGCTAGAATAATTTAAATTTAAGTATATAGATTGAAATGTATGGATAGTTGTTAAAATCATAGAAATTCATTTGAAAATAAAGAAAAACACAAGCACATGATAGTAAACTGCTGAAAACCAAACACAAAAAGTAAACCTTAAAAGCCCATACCTTGAATGAAGTATTCATAAAAGTGATGCTGCTCTCTGGCCCTTCTATTGTTAGGAAAGTGGTTAAAGTATTTATTTCCATTATCCTTTAATGAACCACATTTTATGCTCTATTTTCTAGACTCACCAGCAAAAAAAATCTAGCATATGGACTAAATATTCCCATCAAAAGACAAAAATTTCTTATTCAATTATATGCTGCTTATAAGAATCACATCTTTCACAAATCAAATTTTAAAAACCAAAAAGAAAGAAAGAAAGAAAGAAAGAAAGAAAGAAAGAAAGAAAGAAAGAAAGAAAGAAAGAAAAAAGAAACACAGGTTAACAATAGAGAGAAGCTGAAAGTAGAAGGTGGAAAAAGGTTTACTATGGAAATGGGTACATCCAAAGACTGGCATATCTATACTAATATCAGACAAAGTAAACTTTAAGGCATGAAGTAGGATTAGAGTTAAAGAAAAAATAATGAGAAAAGATCCAATCCACCAGAAAGATTTTACAATAGTAAACTTAAATGCACCAAGTAACAAAAACCTTGAAACATATGAAGAAAAATTTTTCATAATGAGCACTTTAATTATTTTGAGGACATCTTTAAAACAAGTAAAGAAATTCAATAGCATTAGCAATAAAAATGTGAGATCAATTAATTAAATAGAAATGTTTATTTACTCACTTTTTTTCTGAGAATTGAACCCAAGGCCTTGTGTATGCTCAACACTCTACCGTTGCATGATCTACACTCTACTCACACTCTGCCAGTAGAATTTTTTCCTCAAACAACCCAGTTTTCCGAATTTGTTTAGTCCTTGTCAGTTTTATCTGTTTTGTTTTAGCTATGCATACTAACTTTGGTTGTATTTTAATAGAGGTTTTCAAAGTATCCAGTTCACTTACCAGCAGTGGAAGTCCCTTTCACATCCCTTGTTGGTATTAAAATTTTACATTTCCATTGTGGCTATTTTTCCACCATATCATACATTTCATTAGTGTTGTGAACTACATCATTTGTTTTTACTCACTGGCATCTGTGTCTAGTGCAGTCTTCAAAAATCAACATGAAAAATGTAATATTTGGCTTAAAGGGGCTTATTCAGAGAAGTCAGTTATTAAATAGTTACTAGTGTACAATTAAGTAAATCTGTGTGTGCAGAGGATAGAAAGAAGATAGACAGGGTGCTGAGGAATACATAGGACTGTTTTTGAGATAAAAATGTCTTAACTAGATTTAATCAGAAACTATCACCACATGCTCCACTCATTCTCAGTAGGCCAAACCCTCTTGAGAATGCTACTGCATAGACTGTTCTCCCTGGCAAAGTTTCAGTTTTACTTTCAGAGCAGATTCTTGTCATTTCACACCTGGTAACACCAAATACACAGTCCTGTGCTGGGACTAGGATGGGCCTGTCACATGGTTTCTGCATCAGAGATCAGTCATGCCATGTCCAGCCCAGAATAGAACTAAGTTAACAGTCTGCCCTGGGAATTTCTTCCCTGTAAGCTTAATCTCACAGACTGGGGTTTCCATATTTTGGGAAAGACCTCTAAACATTTTATAGCACCATGGTTCTAAGAAAATTTGACTACTTTACACCATCATTTCTAAGCACAGGTTTTGTATTCAGACCAGATTTGGAATCTCACCTTATCACTTCCTGTGTATTTTGGGAATTGCTTAACCTCTCTGAACTCTATATGCCTCTATTGTAAAATGGAATTAGAATGGCACATTGATTTGTAAAGGCTAGATGAAATTATTCAAGTCAGACATGGTGGGAAGGGATCATTGCTTTCCTGTTCAGCACTGGCATCCTGCAGTATGGTTAGCACCAGGCAGGCATCAAATAAATGATGAGCTTTCTTCCCCAGGGTGTCCAATGATGTACTGTAAACCAATTCTTGGTGCCTCCTTCCATTAGCCATAAAGGGTTCTCAAACTTACTTAGGTTACATTTTTAATATTTACTCCTGCAAAATACATACAATGGGGCATGAAAATGGTGATCTTTCCCTGATGTTTCAGTGTGTGGAGCTGTACTAAGAGTATGACCCATGTATCAAGTCTGGGAAGGGAGGGTTCCAGTAATGACTCCATGTTACTTACTTACAAAGCTCTCCAGACACAGCTAAGCTGCTGTACTTCTCAAATGTGACTTGTCATTTGGTTTGCTGGAGAAGCAAGAGTAGAAAATATGAATATGATTTTCACTGCTACTTCAAGGTCACCAAAGGAAATCATGTCTGTCACAGAAGGAAGGCAAGACATATATGAATGGAAGAATGAGCAGAGGAAATCAATGGATGGGTGGAAATCATTTACAGAAGAAACTAAAAATTTTCCAAATGAAAAATGAGGCAGTTTGGACTGTATGGAGAGGAGTCTCATGAGACACGTGATACAGACTGAAAATCCAAGAGTTCAGCATCTGAAGACTAAAACCTTTGGCACAAGTCACAATCACGTTGCTTTACCTGTGCTTTTACTGAGCAGTTTGTGATTGTGGTAACAGCTTCTCCAAGAACCAAAAGAAAATGACCCCGAGGAATACTTCACTGACATATTCAACAAGGATAGCAGTGTTTTCTTTTATTTAGTGTGGACCAGGAGAAAATCAGAAGAAATTTCAGATAGCGTTACGCCATGAAAGCCAAAGGGATAGGAAGTGGGATTCTGACTTGTGTGCCCACGTGGAGTGGGATCAGTGTGTGGTGCCCACGGTCTCCACACAGGATGAGATCACTGGGAACTTGGGTCTTCCTTGTGCAACAGAGATACTGTCCACGTGTGCTGCAGCACAGGAGTAGGACTACGTTATTCTTCTAAAACCATCTGGGGATTGAAGATAATGTCGAGCGACTGTGTGCAGGCAGAATTTTAAAAGCATAAAGTTTAGTAATGGAATAAATCCATCAAAATAGGTATCCAAGCTCAAATCATTCTGACATTTTTGTGAACTATTCAGATGGTTTCTTTGCAAAGTGCTTACAACTCTTAACAAAACTAATGTTAAAAGGAAAAATACATAGCCCATGGTGCTTGTCTTTGTGGCCCTTCCTACCACCTTCTCACTAATACAGGACTCTAGTGTAGAGCAAATTCTACCTGCCTCTGCTCCACAAGCATGATAAAGCATCACACCTTTGCCCACCCAGATATGCCCTGGGAATTAATTTTGAAAGAACCCTGGAATGTTCTCATGAGTGATTACAAAGCGTCCAACATATTACCTTGCCCATCTGCAATAGTCCTCTCTGCTGACAGTCCCATGCATGTGAAGGCTGAAGAAGAGCCCTCTCTCCTCTATTAGTTGTACTTTCCTACACCTGTTGATGGCCCCAGCATCTTGCAGAGGTTCTCCTGAAACAGCCCTTCCAGGTTTTATAGCTGGCCTTCACATTCCACCAAAGCACTCATCACGAATCCAGGGGAAACAAGACAGGGAGACAAATCCACAGCAAAATACAGCAGGCTGACTAGAACAGGCCTTGCTCATTGATGACTCAGATTTTATTACTTTGCCAAGATTATTCTGTTCTTTAAAGTCTGATTCTCTTCCGTTAGGGTGAGTTGCACCACAGGGGAGCCCTCAACCTACATGGGCTTAGGAGGCACCCCTGAACCCCAAGCATGGGTGCTGCTGAGGTTAGCCTGCTGTCAGTCATCATCATCAATATCATCACCATAATCCTTTGTTTAAAAATCAAGTCCAAAAAGAACTGTTTTTAATGAGTTGTTTGGGGTTGCAATTGTCATCCTGGAGGTATTTAAAATACCTCTTGTGGGGAGGGAAACAAATGTTCCTGAAACCTAAAATAGACAAATCGCACTGCCCTACTTTACAAGTCCTAACAAGACACCAATGATAAAAACTTCCAGTTTTCTTTCAGTCTTAACCCAAAATAAGAAAGTGTTGAGGTCTGCTTTGCAATTTTCCACTAGTCAAAAGAGACCACTTTTTTGAATCACAGCCTGAAAGCATTGGCATCTATGACAATTCCAAACTCTGGGAGTCTGTACCCCCACACACCAAAATAGACAGAATACAGATGATCTCTCTGCCCATGGTTAATAAATTTATCATCGAAAAGAAATGCATCTCTGTGGATGGAATTCATGACTTTCCTAATGGAAAGCACATTTCTATACATGTCCTTAACAAGGTCTCGTGGAGGCCTGTGAGTGTTCAGGCAGCTGAGGTCTGCACGGCTTTCACAGCTAACAGCTTCCAGGTGCCCAGAGAATACAACTGGAGCTCAGCTAGTGCTATTTCAACCCAGTGCCTGAGTGGCTTTGTTCTTACAAGTGTGAAGTTTCCCTCATTCTCCACTTTATGGCCACAGGTTTCTGGGTTGCATAACACCCAATAAGCAAGCACCAAAGGGCTTCGTTTTATTGTTTTGTTGTGTTTTATTGACTGTATGTTTTATTCAGCTAATGCACACCGGAGGGGCAGGCAGTAACAGCTCAATTACACCACTCAGGCTCTTCCCCTCCTGCCAGCACCCAGGACCTAGCACGCTTTTATTACATCCACAGGCAGATGTGAAAAGAAGAAGAAAAGCACAAAGCAGGGTTGCGGGCCACTCTGGTTAGAGCATCAAAGTTGGAACTGCTCCTTTCCTAGTGATCCTTGAAGGCCAAGAGCTTTCCAAAGAGCAGCAGTTTGTCTCTACTGTGGTCAAGGCAGCAGTCATCGAATCTCTTTTTGGGGAAAGGATGCTGCTGCCCTTTGGAAGCCAAGAAAACTTTCTCCCCATTTGGAGAATTTGAGGGTCTGGGAGTGCTTGCAAGTACCCAGCTAACCCTAAACCATCATCCTGCTTTGCAATTCATTGGCATTTCAGCAAAGATAAGCACTCTCACCCAAACCTGGATTTTTGTAGTTATTAATTTTCATAGTGTTTTAAAATAATTCATGGGAAACTGTATATCCCAGAGTTCCACAATCAGAGACACCAAAATTCAAAGCCCAGTTCTACCACTTGCTTTCTAGTTCTGTGAACTTAGAGGTTACTTAATTTTTCTAAGCTTTAATCTTTTCTACTATAAAATGGGAATAATGCAGCTTGCCCTGGGGTTGCTGTGAATATTTAATGAGATCATAAATCACACAGTATATCACTTGAATGCATCTCAAGGGCAGTGTGACATGGTTGTCTTCATAGTTTTAAACATATCCACTCAAGTTTTGCCATTTTCTTATCATAACATTTTGCATTGAAAATATATCTGTGGTTTTATATCTTCTTTTTATTATTGTTTTTACTGGGCCATGGTATTTTACTATTAGATGTCCCATAGTTTTTGCCTATTTTCTCATTATTAAACATTAAAAATTTCTCTAATATATGTATAAATGATGTTATCAATTGTCAGCAATAATGACCTTGACCTTAATGTAGATCACCACATGATTTCTGGGGTCAAAAGATATGAATATCTTTAAAGCTCAATACTCTATATGTCACTAAACTGTTTTCTGAGAAAGTTCTCCTGACATTTTGCAGCAATAGTAGCATCTCTTAGCCACCAGAAACAATAATATCCCAAACTTGGTTTCTTTTATGAAAAATTCACATTTGGACATAAAGATTACATTCTTTGTATATAATAAGAGAAATCAAAAATCATGGTAACTACACAGCTAACAATAATTATCCAGAAAATTGAAAGGAAATGAATCTCAGGCTGTCTTGATATATTCTTAATAGTCTACCTTACATTCCAAAGCATACTCTCAATAGTGCAGAACAGCTGTTTGTTCACTTTAAAGTCCAAATGTTTTTAACTTAAGGTAAACAGAACAACCAGCTAAGGCTTCCAGGGATATCATGAAGTCTTTAGTATCATTTAGTATGACATAGGGGCCCAATTAATAGATTTGAAGGTCACATAAGAAGTGTATTTTAACATGACTGTGAGGGAGAAGATAGCATCACAGTAGATAGAAGAGAGCTTTTACAGGACCTATCTCAATGTTTTTGCAAGGAAACTGAAACTAAGAGAACTTAAATTTCCAGTTTCTCAGCTAGTGAGAGGCATAACAAGCACCATACAAGCAATGCTTACCCACCTGCCTTTCTCTACAGCATAGCATCTACATCAGCCTGAACCATGAAGTATTTCTAGAAATGGCCCCATTCTCAGATCTAGCACTGACATGAGGGGTATTTTCTGATGGGAACAGGGCAACTTGCCTCAGTGAGAAAAGTAGTAACTCATCGTCTAGGAACATGAGTCCTGTCATTACCAATAGGAGGGAGACACACAGCTGGCCAGGGGCCTGCTCAACAGAACAGCCTGCAAGAAAGGAGCATCACCTCCATACCCCGTATCAATACTTTATCTCCCTCCACACTATGCAGTAGAGAGCTCCAGGCAAATTCTTGCCCCACACACCTGGGACATGCTTTCTATTGCTCAGTGACCTGCAAGCTCCTAGGAAAATTCAGCTAGCAGCCTGTGATCATATAATCTCTGAGTTAAGAATGATTGCTACATTTTTAAGAGTTTGGGGAAAACAGAAGAACATACAACAGAGATGGCATGATCTGCAAAACTCAAAATATTTACTATCTGACCCTATTCAGAATATTTGCCAACTTTGGTTGACAGTGTAGCACTGATTTATTAAGCATACTTTCAAAGCGCTGATTATATTTCTGTATTTAAAATTCTCCCTCTCCTGGAAGAATGCCTCTTTTCAAACATCATAGCCAGTGTTCACAGTGATCAGGAGAACTGCTTTTGGAGTCAAACAGGTCAGAGCTTGAAACTTGTGCCTCCCATCCTTGGTTAGCTGTCACCAACTCAATTTGAGACAAGTTGCCTTATGTCTAGGAGTCACAATTTTCTCAGTTCTGAAATGGGGAAAATACTAATAACTTCAACAATGACTTCAAAGTATTATAGTAATGGTCAATAAGTATATACCTTTTATAACATATCAGATCTGATACAGATAATATGGGATCTGAAATGAAATTTTATTTTAGAATGATATAAAGCATGTTTATGTTTCTGGGCCATCAGTGGGGATAACTTCCTGTCTTTTGAACTGGAACAATATACAGAAGATAAATATATCAAAGGATGCATATTTTTAGGAAAACTCAAAGATGTCCCTACAAAACTGAGCCCATGGACAAACTACAGATACTTAGAGTGGGAGATGAAGAGTAGAGAGGGAAGAAAAAAGAAATCAAGATCTCTGGGGCAATTGTTATTTGTTGACTCATTAACTCAGGTAACAAATGATATATGCACCCTATAGAGTTAAAGCAGGCTATAAACAGTGACAAGACAGACTCAGTGAAATAGCATAAAATCTTTTATTTCCCTTAACAAGAATTGCCAGGCTACCCAGAAGATGTCCACACTGGCCCCTTTCATGTGCCAGTCTGGCCTCCTGCTGATTTTGCTGTCCTGCCAAGACACAGGATGGCTGGGACTTCACCTCCAAGAGTTCAGTTCATGCTTCATGTGGGAAGCACAGGAAAAGAGAAGGGCAAATTGCCACAAGTTGTGAGTCCTGCAGCTGAGTTTCTCCCTTCATAAAACAAACCCTGTCCACAACCTTGGGACACACTGCTTGGGCCTCAGCTTCGGGGATCAAAACACAGGCATATGTCTCCCTGTTCCTCCCTCTAAATATGATTAAAAACTTGAATATTCTAATTAAAATAGATATAAAAAGACTCTGAAACATGGAGAGAAGAAAACAGAACAGCTATGGACCTTGGTGCCTAAAGATCAAAGCAGTGGTGAGTTCCCTTGATTTGTTTTTTTGTTTGTTTGTTTGTTTGTTTTTTTATTTCTGGGCATAAATATTAGACTTGGAGCTAAAGTAGCTGGAAACAGAAACACTAATAAGATGAGGCAGAAAGCAACAAATAAAGTCTGTACTCTGTAGCCACATACCATGGAAGAGGCCACCTAGACAAACAGAAATCTCTTAGACAGTAATAACTCTCCTCAGTCACATATCAGAGAAAAAGCAATGTTTCTACCCCATTTACTATCAGCAAATGCTGAGAGGAGAGCATGAGTCTGTACCATCATGAAGCTGTAAAGAGGTACCCTAATACACACACACACACACACACACACACAGGCTCAGGAGGGTGTCAGAGAGGTCAGAGTAGGAAAACATAGTCTACTGTCAGTTGACACTGAACCTCACCCTGTACCTTAGAAAAGACCACCTGAGGAGCTGGACCTTCTTTCTTCACTCAGTGATGAATAGACCCTTCCCTCACTTTTCCTGTCAGTGAAGGTCACCTTTAGAGTCTGGATGTCTACCTTCTCCTGGCTGTAATGAGCAGCCCCGATTCCCCTCCTTTCCCACCATGGCAGTGTAAAATAGGTCACTAAAATAGGTTTACTAAAATCCAGGGTCTTATAATATGGAAATGTTCAAACTTCACTCAATAATCATTGATCATTCCAAGAGCCAGAAATATTTCAAAATGGGAAAAATAAATCAATTGGTGGTGCACTGAGAAGAGAGAACTTTTAGCAGTATCTGACAAACCCAAGCAGTTCTGACCATGCTTAAAGCAGAGTAAGGATAGAAAACTTCAGCAAAGAACTAGAAAGTCTCACAGAACACAGATGTTGTTGCAGGCCCTGGATCACATGGCCATCCCCTCTGTAGGGATCTGAGCAAGCGTTTTAACCCCATGGCATCTGAATGCAAAGGAAAGCAGAGTCTTAGGGTAACCTTGAGGAGTACCAATCCTGGTGTCTTCTACAAATCTCTTTTCAAAGTATTTCTGTAGCCTACTGCTTTATTTCGATTCACAAGCTAATGCTAACTTTCTTGTACCTTCTGACCCACCTATCCAGTGTTTGTTGTCTAAGCTGTAAATATGGTCCCTAAGTCTTTGTGAAAATGAGTAACAAGAAAATGAATTTTCCCATCAAGGTGGGATGGTAATTGATAAGTATTGGGGAAAAGTTTCTACAGGAAAAGACTATGAAAATTGGAACACTTTCACTTTCACATTGATATTTAATCATTGATTTCAAATGAATGATTAAAAGGTTAACATTCTGAAGGAAATATACAAATGAGTCTTGAATCTCCAACAGCAAAGGCCACGTGTACTTTGACAGTAGAGGCCATAGCAAACTATTTTGCAAAATGACTTTGAAATACAACCACTCAAATAAATTAATGTTCCCTTGAGTGGCTCCCTTTGCCAGAAATAACCTCATGAGTCCATTTGGATGGAGCAGAAGGACATGGCACAAGCACTAGACAGGGTGGAAAATACTTTGCCACCTGATAAAATAGGAGTGAAGACACTTCATTTAAAAAAACTGATGCACAGACCCAATCCAAAAATGGGGATCTGAGATGAATACGTATTTCTCAGATGAAGAAATACAAACAGCAAATAATTATATGAAAAAATGTTCAGCATTACTGATCATTCAAGAGATGCAAATTAAAACAACACTGAGATTCCATCTCACCCCAGAAAGAATGGCTATTGTCAAGAAATCCACCAATAACAAGTGCTGGAGAGGCTGGGGAGAAAAAGGAACTCTTTTACACTGTTGGTGGGAGTGTAGACTGGTGCAACCACTCTGGAAATAAGCGTGGAAATTCCTCAAAAAACGAGAATTGGAGGTCCCATTCAAACCAGTTATTTCCCTGCTGGTTATCTTCCCAGTAGAATTAAAAACATCATACCACAATGCACCCATGTTTATAGTAGCACAATTTGCAATAACAAAATCTTGGAAACAATACAAATGCTCACCAACCAAGAAATGGATAAAAACGATGTGGTATTTTTATATAATGGAGTACTACTCAGCTATAAAGAAGCATAAACTGGAGACTTTTATAGGTAAATAGATACAACTCGAGACCATACTCATAAATAAACCAGACACACATGTGCAAACATCATACTGCTTCCCTAGTGTGAGAAAACGAAAGAGTAAATATGATCCAAAATGTAAAATAGATGTTGTAAAATAGGAAGAAACTGTGTAAAAGGAAACAGAAACTGGAATGGGGGAATGGAGAAAAGAAGGAAGGGAAAAGAAAAAAATATATATATATATATGATTGTTAGTATATACTACTAATTTCTCTTAGTTCATTAAAAAGAAAGATTTGTGCTATTATTGTTTGGACAATTAAATGCCTATATCTTGTACTATAAGTAACTAATTTAAAGATAACAATATGTAATGTATTAACTATTGTTACCCTCCTATTACTGTGTTTTAAAATCTTTTTTCTCTTTAAAATTAAAAAAAAACCTGATGCATAGAAAATATTTAATTGAAGGGTAAATGGTTAGTAGGAACATAGAGGACTGTTTCTAAGAACAGAGGGAGTCCCAGCACTCCATGTGGGGGCTATGGTTTCATGGTGTGGGCCTCAGAACAAGAAGGTTGATCCCTTAAAAAGAATAGAATAAGTAAGAATACAGTGGAAACATTTCACTCACTGCATACCATATTAGGATGTGTGTCAATGTGTTATTCTGAGAAATGTGTATTTCTAATCCATGATGCTTACAGTACAGGATGAGGTACTGCTAAGGCACTTCCTCACCCTGTACTGTAAAGATGGGAAATCCAAAGAAAATCAGAAAAGTAGGCACGTAGAGAGAAACCTTTCTAGACTGAGGGTGAGATGTTCAGTCTAGAAAGACTGTCTCCACCTCTCCTTCATCTCCAGGAATTTATACTAACAGACAAACAGGTGAGACCAGGAGGTGGGTGGCACCAGCAAAAAGAAGAGAAAATGAGTGGTGCCCTTGATGTCACCCCCAGAGCCAGGGGAATGGTGGCATGAGTCATCTTGTGTCCTTCTAAGTGTAAGTTGCAGAAACAGTCTTAAGCTACAGAAGCACCAATAAGGACAGAGGGAAGAGCCTCATCTAGATAAATCAGCTCTACCTGTCTTCCTTTCAGAATCCAATGCCCAAAAGAGAGCCTTATTCACCTCCTGTGGACCAAGGATCTTGATTTTTGAATCTCGCTAAGAAAACTTGAGGTACCACCGATGGCCAAGGATGGCATCATTAATTCTGGACATCCAAAGCCCACCAATTCCAGGGGACTAGTAGTCTTGGAGGAGTGAGCTAATTATGGGAAGGTAACATCAGAGATTTGAGAATTTAAACTGAATTTTCTAAGTTACTTTCAGTGGAAATGGCTAAAAACAAAGGATAGAGGAATTAGGAAATGGACCACCATTAGGGAAGGGGCAACATGGATGAGCTGTGGTCTGATTATTAGCACCTCTGCTGTGAACCGTGTGGTTACTACCTATCCCGACCTTGCACCAGCCACAGGGGGAAGTGTTCATGTGTATTCCTGACCTATAGATGAAAAAAGTAAGCTTCAAAGCAGTAAAGAGGTTTTATTAAGATTGCACAAAGAGCAAAGAGATGAGGAAGCAGGGTTTGAGAACTAACTCTTGCCAAGCATCACAGAAATCACAAGCAGTCAAGCCAATGCACAGACTGAAGTGCAGCTCCGTCCATGCCCCACCTCGGTCTCTTCCAGCCCTGATCTCTGGGATTCTAAGATTTTTCTTGTAGAACAAAATGTGTTCTGCCACTAAATATGTAACAAACAAAAATAAATGTTTATGCAACATCTGATCCACGTGAAAAGCCCAGAAATTTCTACATTTCAGCCCTTGAAGGGGTGACAGACATCTCAGAAGGGTTCTAAAATGCACCACAGAACTCTATGGGCAGAAGCATATTTGTAAGAGCAAGTACGGAAAAGTGGCTCAGCAAATACTTCATGCCACAGTGGCAGAGGGAAAAATCTGCAACTGGTTAAACTTTCATGTTAATTCCTTAGAATTTGGCTGTTGCTAAAGCATATGAATCATTACACATATTTTAGTTTTCAATCCCAAGCATAGTAATGTATTATATAGTATAACACTGAGGCTTTTAAAGACAGTCAAAATTAAAACCATTTTTAATCAAAAGGCTGAAAATTATTACATGTCATCTTGATGTTTTAAACTGTATATTTAATGTTTTATTTCTTATATCAATTATTGGTATGAAATGTAATTTATTTGGCACTTTTTTAAAAAACTCAATGCTCCAAGCTGTATTTTTCAGTCCTTGTATTAATTGGAAATATCCCATTAGATCTGATTTTGTGTGCAGGAACTGAGTTCTTGTAACAATGACAGTATTCAATTTTAAAATCTCTACTATATTATTGTATAGGGTATAATTTGTGCCCTGAAGCTTTTGTTAATATTTCTACAAACTGTGATTCTTTTATGTGGGTTTCATCCTACCACTGATCTCCCGAAGCTGAAAAGCGTGTCCGTGTCTCCCTGCCTCTGCTGAACAATTCGACTTTCAAAGTTGCTATTTCCAAGTCACAATGCAACCAAAGGAGACCCTCATCTTCCCTGATACAAAGGGCACACAAAGCCTCAGAGGGAAGGGTGGGGAACAATGGGTCTGTGACTCCTGCATCTTGTTTCCTGTTATTCTGTGATATTTCTAAGCGTGTGATGCAGGACAGTAGCCATCGTTAAGAGTTGGAGACCCAGCTCTCCATGGCTGAAGCCGGTGAGCCACAGCTACTTCTTTGTGTGAAATGAGAATAATGATCCTTACCTATCAGTCCTATGGAGCTCAATTCTAACAGAAGACCTGAATTTTTGGTAATTAAAAAAAAAGAATGTAAGTTATGAATGCAAGCTAAAATCAAGTTGAGGTAGCAAATGGTTAAGAAAAAATGCTAACATACACATGACACTTTCATGTGACAAAGCAAGGCCACAAGCATATTCTTAGTTGAAGAATTCAGTAACCACAATGGGCGGAAAGGAGAAGGAACTGAGAACACAGGGTTCACATGCCGCCTCCACTGGTGGCATGTGGCTTTGGGCAACTTACTGAACTGTTTTGCACCTCAATTTCTGCATCTCTAAAATGAAAATTGCAATAATGTAAGGATTTAGTTATAAGGAATAAGGGGATAAAAGCATGGCAAGTATCTCAAAAGTACACAGTACATGCTAAGTGCCTGTATGGAAGTCAACTACCATCCCCACCGTCACCACCACTGTGTTAATATTGTGTCCAGTGCACTCATTAGAAATCTGGGTTCTGTGTGGAGGATACTCTGCATTGTTTCTCATGGTTTCCATATAACCTGCTTCTGGCAGGTTGAAAAACTAAATACATTTTCAAGACTCCAATAGATGACAAAGTACTGAATATAATTTCTGTTCAAATATCCAGATGAGTGTGGAAAAGGCTCATAACATTTCTTTACTGGTGCAGTTCAGTGGAGGAGTGTGTTTATGAAGCAAACAGCTGGGATAGAGACTTCACGGCTCCATAGCTTCTGACCCAGTATAGAGACAGTTTATTGGTATAATTTTTTGAGTTGTCCTCAAAAACTCAACCTAAAGTCTGTTTCTTCCATACACTCTACGTTATTGTGAACTATAGATGTGTCTTGAGATACCTCATTTTCCTAGACCAGGTACAGAGAAATCTATTGTCTGTGCTAGAGCAGACAGGTAAATGTAGGGGGTTCAGGTATTTGTCCCAAAACATAGAAGACCAAAGCAGGTTTATGACTCCTGTGTTAGTTCTCATTTTACTATATCACAGAAAGGAAAAAGGAAAAACCACTAATTTAAACTGAATTCATTCCTTACATCTTTGAGACATGATTATACCCCCACCATAATCTGGGAATGATGTTAAGGACTGAGAATGTTACTAGGTTAATATATACGTAAATAATTTGCCTTTGGAGGGTTTTGAGTCAATGGAAGAGACAGTGCTAAAGCAAACAGTAAAAACAATATATAATGTAAGCACTTACATGAAAGTGTTTACTGCACAGTAGTGTTATGGTACATAGCTAGATGTTCCCCCAAAGCCTCATGCGCTTATAGGCAGGGCTTTTGGGAGTGACTGGATAAGGTGTGTGTGTGATACTGGATTAGCCCACTGATTAGTTTGGCATAGTTCTCACTGTGGATGATACAGTTGCTGAAGAGGGAAGACCTACTTCAAGCATGGGTGGTACCAACAAATAGGCTTGAAGTTTGGATGGAATAAAAGGGGAAAAAAGGGAGGCTACTTCCTCCCGTCTGCCATGCCATGGACTGTTTCTCTTCTGCAATGCCCCTTTGCCATGCCTCCCTGCCTTGGAGTCAGCCAACGATGGACTGAAATCTCCAAACACTGTGAGACAAATAAATCTTTCCCCCTTTAACTTGTGGGTGATGGGTATTTTGTCCCAGCAATAAGAAAGTAACTAGACAAGTAAGATTACAACAGAAAAAGCATGAGGGTGCGTTTTTCAGCGGAGTGGCAGAGAGGATGAGTGAGAGGAAGTAACACCAGGGGACACTGGGAGCAGCATCTGTAGGAGAACACAAGCTCCACCACCCATAGCACTTGCACCATTCTTACAACATTCAAATGCAAGTCAATATGATTTTATTTCATATCTGGGTTAGTTTAAAATGGATATGCTTCATAACTGATTTGAACTCTCTTGTCTCAGGTATTACAGTCAACATAGGTGATGGGTTAGCAAAATACATGCATATGACTCTAAAGCATTTTGATTTCTTTAAGTTCATTAATATGAACTGTCATTCTCTTTAGAGGCATCCCAGAGGCCATGGAGCATTGCAGTTGTAGAAGTGTTGTGCTTACTCCATGAGCACTCTGAATGCCTGCAATGGGTCATGTGCTACACCAACTGGGTACAAGATTCATGGCCAGAAGAAACTCACATTGCCAGCAAAGGAATTTCTGGTTCTTCTGGTCTTCTGAACACTAGTGGCTAGGAAAAAATGTGTACCTTCAATTCCCCATGCCTTTGCAGAACCCTGGGTGTATCTATTATTCGAAATAATCCTCATCACTCTCATGTACCCGAGGTAACATGTCTACTGCCAGTAAGTGTCCAGTTCTTCCCTCTCCACCCTCTTTCCTAACTGCCCCTAACTCTTGAGCATCTCTCCAAAGGTTCCCTCAGGTCCCCTGCCCTGCTTTTTTATATCAGTCTCTTTCTTAAGATCTCACAGAATTTCACAGTATGTTATGAAAATAGCAAATAAAAAGGAGTCAGGAATTCTGGGTTCTAAAGCCTGAGTCCTCAGCAAAGTCACACCCCCCATGGGGTGACATGCCCCCAGTTGGAGAATAAATTTACTGACATTGATGACTCCCCAAGTTCCTCCCAGTATCAATAAGCTGAATGAGTGCCTTCATGAACCAGGGGAACCTCAATGTAATTGTGTTTGTAGAGGATAATTGAGGTGGGCCCAGAATTTGTTTTTTTTAAGTGGTTTTTAACCAACGAAATTGAACTATGTAAGGAGATTCTAAAGCTCTGAGCAAAGGAGTTTAGGGGGAATTAATGTGATGAACTCCCACAATGGAGGAAGATTCTTGGGGCCAAGTAGGTATGATAAATCACAATTACAATTCCTGTAGAATGAATAACCAAAAGCTGGATAGCTATCAGTGATAAAACATAAATTTAATTTTATAATTTGATCAGCTGGTTTTTACAGGCATCTGTCATCATCTTAAGAAGTAGGACATTGTTTCTCAAATCAAAAGCTGGATAACACATGCAGAAATTGAATTACCAATGCAGTCTTGGCATAAGGACTCCCAGGACCTGACAAGGATGGAGAAGTCGGAAAATCTGGTTCCGCATCTGGTTCTGCATTTGTTTGCATGCTGGCCTGTGATATGATTGCAGGTGACCCAAACTCAGAATTAAGCCAGCCCTGGTCACAGGTCTGTGGGGAAGTTCACTGGAGACAGTGAAAGTCCAGGTGTTTTCCCCAAGTTGGCGACCATGTATCTGAGGGAGGTGCACACTTCCTGACAACCCTGCACCCCATCATTCTCCTAAGGGACACATGAATTGTCTCCAGTTGTTCCAGATGTTGACCAAATACTTCCAGTTATTTTAATTCTCGCAACAGTCTTCCTGTCTCCTATTTTACAACTGAGATTCAGAAAGATGAAATTACTTGCCCCAAGTCCACACAACTAGTTAATAAAAACAGAGCCAAGATTCAAACTCACATTATTGACTCAAGAATACCCTCCTAAGGTCACACACAACCAAGATAAATTATGATCTAGAAATAAAAGTATGGCTTGCTATAGGAGAAAGTATCAATCATATTATTAGATTGAAAGAGAAAAATCACTTATCTTGATAAATCAGCATTAATAATTAGTGAAAGCATTGGGGATAGAGAGCTACTTCTGTAACATTACACAGAAAATATCAAAGCAACAGCACCCAAAAAACAAAACACTAGGATAGAGTTTGCACAGGTATCCTGTTGACAAGAGCTCTATGACTACACTGTCCACATTCTCCTCAAAATTATGGGGAGGTGATCTCTACGGTAAAAAGAATTTAAAATTATTTCAATCCAAGTCTCTAAGGAACGCTGTTAAATTTGCCTGAAAGTGTTTTAATGCTTACCTTGAAGAATAAATAAGAGATTTCTAATTAAATAAATAAAGAAGGTAACTTGTTACATAGTAAAATCTAATATAACTGTAACTATTAAAATGCTACAATATTACTTCTGAAACCAGATGTGGTGGTGCATGCCTTTAATCCCAGCACTCGGGAGGCTGAGGCAGGAGGATTGCTGTGAGATCGAGACCAGCCTGGGCTACAACGAGAGCGCAAGGCCGGCCTGAACTACGTAGTGAGACCCTGTCTCAAAAAATGGGGCCGGGGATTTAGCTCAGTGGCCTAAGTGCCTGCCTGGTAGGCGCGAGGTTGTGAGTGTGATCCCTGGTACCAAAAACAAACAAAACAAAACAAACAAAGAAAAACAATATTACTGCTGAGGGAAAAAAGAACAAAGGCAAGAGGCAGAACAACTAACAGAAACAAACCCAACTATCATTAAGGGTTTAGTGTCATCAAAAGATTTTATCCAAATAAAGCACAGCAAAAAAAGGAATACATTTATTATAGTCTTGGGACAATTGATTAATCATTTGGAAATTAAGAAAAGTAAATTCCTCCATCTCCCATACATTTCAAATAAATTTTAGACAAACATGATTTTACTATGAAAATGAAATATGCTGATTAAAATCCAAGTAAAATCATTTTAAGTAGGTCCTCAAAAAGAGAAATGGTAAGGCTGAAGCAGAAATATCACTGCAAGTTCAAGGTCAGTCTGGGCTACATAGTGAGTTCAAGGGCAGCCCAAACTACATAGCGAGATCCCGTCTCAAAACAACCCCCCCCCAAAGAAATGTAGAAATGACAAAGGAAAAGATAAATATATAGAGATTTAAAATGTAATATATAACTTACCAAATATCCATTGAATGTCTCCTGTGTGCTAGACCCTGGCCATGCTAAGGCTGCATTCTCATACGCAGACTGCATTCTCTAGTGGGGGCCCACCGTGACCCACTCAAGGCAAAAAGTGCAGACAGAAGGAAAGCCAGCCACCACAGGCAGGCCCTGCATCAAAACAACCTTGCAGTCTTCCTCTCCCTATTTGCTGCAGCCTTGAGGCCGTAACCTGGTGGCATGGTCACATGATAGAAGAAGCTGGATTCTACAGTTGCCACTTGGAAAAAGAGCCAGATGGGACAGTTCCACCTGTAAAAATTCTCATGGAACTTGGGGAATGAGAATGTGCAAAGTTGTACTGCATTGAGTCATGGAGATGTGAAGGTGTTTGTTATAAACTTCGCCTTTCCTGATTAATACACAAAATATTAGTGAAAGTACAGCTGGCTTTACAGGCAGTAGCAGTGGTCTGGCTGAACTGAGTCAGAACATCTGGAAAACTCATCATCCAAAGTGACTTAATGGGCAGACTGTGAGCCCACTGATCCTAGAGGAGACAGGAGAGATTAGGAAACACAATGTTAGCTATACGTGTTGCTGAATTTGGCAAGATGTCCTAAGAAAGGGCTGCTCATAGGAAAAACATGTCTGTTTTACAAGCAGAAATAAATGGGAACAGAAATATTTCAGATACTTGTAGCAGTGGGAATCACAAAGGCAACTGCTCCCAGACCCCAAGCAAAGATGCCATTTTCAGCATTTGAGTAGCAAAAACCCAGGGACATTTCTCAGGGGAATCAAGTGAGCCCAGGCAGTAATAATAGTGAAGGTTCATGCTCCCAGGTGCTGCCCATGTGAATGGGATGGTACTGGGTGGGAAAGTAAAGCCACCAGAAAAGAAATCGAGAGCGTACGCTAGTTAGCCTCCCGTCACTATTACAGGGTACTCAAAATTAACTCACGAAGAGGAGAGGTTCATTGGGCTCCTACTTTTACAGTTTCAGCCCATGATTGGCCTGTAATTTGGGGAATGCTGTCGTTCAACAGCATCACACTGAGGGGAGCACGCAGCAGAGCAGATCCCTTGCCCCATCTCACAGGAAACAATGGGAAAGAGGATGGGGCTGGGGTCGCATATCCCCTATGCTAGGACCTCTTCCTAGTTCCTGCTGTCTTAAGTTCCCCCTACATTATAAGAATCATACATGGGCTTTGGGGAGACATTGCACAGTCAGGCAATACTAGCATGGTTGTTTATCAGGTAGTACTGGATAAAAACAAAGGAATCAGAATTCTTCCCAACTTAAAAGGAATTATGAATTTCTGAAATAAGTAAAACTGAACTGTTCAAGAGGCAGTACTTGGGCTTCAAGTTTTAGGAACAAGAAGTTTTTAGATCCCAAAGAAGGATATCAGCTCATACCCATTTTTCATTCATCTAAGGACAATGAGGTAAAAAGGACACTGGGAGTGCAGGCCCCCCAGGACCAAAGTACTAGCAGCCTTTCCCAGCCAGGAGCCTGCCTAGGGTAAACTCAGCCCACGGTACAGCCTACAAGTAACCAGTTACTGTTCTTCCCCTGACTCTAGGATGGTGCCAGCCAGGTACCAACTTGGAAGAATTGGAAATCAAAGCTGGGCTCATTTTCTGTATAATTTATTCTCCCATGGAACTCCATTCCTGGGGATTCCTTCTAGAAACCCAAACCAGAGTTCATTTGGAAACATTCTCCCATTCCAACAAGGGGAGACCTTAAGATTCCAGCACTGATGTGGGTCAGGAATTGCTGTGTGGAAAATCAAGACATCTGAATTATATTGATGAGCAAGAAAATGAAATCAACATCTCTTGACGATAGTTTTAAAGGCTTTTAAAAATACACATCAGTTAAGTCAAAGAATAGGAAGTAGCCAATGTATAGAATGAACAAGTCCAAAGATTTCATGTATAACATGAGGACTATGGTTAAAAACAATGTATTTTATTCAGAATTTTTGCTAAATGAATATAGTATAGTTGCTTTTGTCACAGGGGAAGATAAATGGGTAACTATGTGAGATGATGAATCCATCAATTTATTTCACTGTAACAACAATTTTACTGGATATGTGTGTTAGAACATCATGTTTTGCACTTTAAACATACTCAGTATTTATTTTACATATGTGTTTATTTTATATACATGCATCTATAGGTATATGTGTGTGTGTATTTTAACCTAGAAATTTCACTTTTATGACTATATCTCAATGAAATAATTTTAGGAATGTACAAAGATCTTCATGAAAATGTTGATCATAGAGCAAATCTTTTACTATGTAGATTGGGATATGCAACACATATCAATGTACTTTGTAACTTAAATCAAAATAAATATAACACATCCCTTTCCACTCCTGCCAGGAAGGCAGGAGGTTGAGTCTTAGACCTCTTTGAAGACTCCACTTTCTTCCAAAGGTTTGTTCTCCGAGGAACTCTGGAAGCTTGCTGCTCAGTCCCAAGTATGGACAGTGCCAGCCTCCTGCTCTAAACTGACCTTCTCTAGGGATCATGTTCCATGGCTCCTGCACCCTGACTCAAACCATAATCTTTGCGAGGCTGAGTGCCTGCTGTCCAAGATAGGCTGCCCAGCCAGTCTCTGCTTGGCCCTGCCTCTCCTTCGCTCTGGGCAGGGAAGCACACTCTCTCACCCTCTCCTGCCTTGCAAGATTCTAAATTTTTCTGCTACCCCAACAAAGCAACTTGGCCCTTGTTCTTTGCATAATCCCTTCAATAAACTGAGATTTAGGCAAACAAAGGCCAGAAAGAAAGCCTGTCTTCAGAGCTCTGTGACAAAGGCCACAGAGGCTCTGGGTTCCCAAAGGGGCAGAGGTGGGAGCACAAAAAACCCCATCCTTTCAACCCCTTCCACAAAGGCAAAGTGAAATTCAAAAGCCGTCTTTCCAGATGGCTGTGCACCTTTAAGATAGCCAAGCCATCAGCAGTGAACTAGACAATTTGCAGTGGGAGAATATTAAATTCATTGTCATTTATTTATTGTTAGGAATATTTCGCAGGGTTTACAACCTGATGTAGAAGATATAGTAACCAAAAAATGTTCACAGAAAAAAAAAAAGGAAGAAAATTTGAAAAATAGGTGACAACACATTCAAATATGTTGTCACTCCTAAAGCTCAATTGCATAAAACACAAAGGAGTGTGTGAGAGTGTGTGTGTGTGCGTGTGCACATGTGAACTTAGACACTCAAGGATGATCTGACACACAGAGACGTACTGCACAGTACTACATTGCGTGGCGGAATGCTACGGATTCCTTCCTTTTGCTTGTATCTATGTACCAAACTGTTCGTAAGGACATGTTTTATTTTCATAATCAAGTTTCCCTGTGCTGCCCTGGGCTCCAGGCCACTGTTTCTGGTTGACTCCGAGCTGGCAGTTGCCATCAGCCTGACTTCTATGTGAAAGAGCAGAGCCCAAATCATGCAGATTCAATTGAAAACATTCTTCAAGGGCTTCCAAGGGCATCCTGGCTCATCATTCTTGTGCTAAGGATGGGCCTGCATCTGGGCTTCACAAGGACCTGAGTATGCAGGGATCAAGGGCCTGAAAGATCTAGAGGGAGGGAAGGGGAGGCAGGAGAGGGAGAAAGGCCAAGGGGGAGGTACAAGGTCCCTGCCTGTCTCCTTTGAAGAGGGAGCAAAGTATATGGAAAGGGCACCAACTTGGAGCCTTGCCTGGATATGTAAATAAAGCTTGATTCACAGTGTGAAGCTGAGGATTTTCCCAGAGCAGAATTGTGGACATCTAGTATTTATGCTGCTCTAAAATTTGCCTTACTGTCCATTAGCCTGTGGTTGCTGAGGGGCAAACCAGACTGAAGGTTGCTGACTTATAGCTGGGCCCTGCCACTCACAAGCCCTAGGGCTTTGGGCAGGATACCTGCCTCCCCTGCATCTGGAGCCCAAGCTGTGCTGGGTCAGTGCTTGCTGGAGTCACTACGGGAAGCCTGAGATGGACTGCAGCTTGCAGACCCCCAAAGGACTGTGGGGAAGAGTGCCATCCACTTAGGCAGCTCCTGCTTAGCTGAGCCCTCCTCTTCCCCTCCCTGCCTCTCTCTCCTTCATTTCACAAATGCTATCATGCACAATTTTTAATGAATACATGTTCTATAGCAGAAAAATGGCTTGAAAACTATGGTGCTTGTTTTTGCATTCCCTTTCTCACTTATCATGTAGTGATTTTTTTTCTAAATCAGGGTTTGAGGCAGCAGGGCAGCTCAGTACCGATGCTGGGGGAGCAACCGGGCTGTAGTGACACAAAGGGTGCCCTCTGGGTCCTCTTTGACTGCCTGAAACCTCTCACCTCCTGAGACAGTCTAGCACTTCCTATCTGAGTAGTAAATGTGGGTTGATGGAAAGGAAGGAGAGAATAAAGAAAGTGAGAAGGAGACTGACAGAGGCACCCAAAGAGCAGGGGAGGCAGGGAGTAGAGAGAGAGGCACTGGCCTTGGCGATGACAGATCGAGAGAGAGGTATGGTGACTCTCAGGGCTCCAACTGCCTTCATTTTCTTTCTTCTGATTTTAAAACAAATTAAGACAGTCGCAAGGGCTCCTGGGTAAACATGATGGCCCCAGGCACCACGCCCACTGCATGCAGTAAGAGACAGCCTCCTTCTCTGATCCTAGATCAATGCATTCTGGGATAAGTTTGCTTCTACCCTGACCCTAGGCTGGGTGCAAAGGTCCTAAAGGAGGAATCTGATTTTAAATGTCAGGGAGATAAAGAATTAAACATACTGTTCCATAGGAATTTCTAAAGCTCTCTGGGAGAAAATGACAGTAAACATGGTAAATAGATTTGAATTAACAAACTTTTCCCTCTTCTGTCCCTCTCAATTGCTTCACCATCATGAAGGAAAAAGCAGACAAATAAACAGTAATTTAAGAGGCATTTGCAGATCATTCTTGCGTGATCTTGCATGCTTTCTGCAAAGTGCACTGCGTTCCTTCCAGTAGAGGAGAAAATCAAGCCCTTCCCAGAGAAAAAAGGCAAAGGCTCATGACAAATGCACACACAGGACCAGAGCCCCAAGGGCAGGGCAGCCAGAGCCATCCAGAACCACAGTCCAGCTTTTCCACAATGCACAGGGTCAGCTGGTCCTCTGAGCACCCCACCAAAGACACAGGAAATGAGGAGGGAAGATCAAATGACTAAGGAGAAAGGGACAGAGCAAGAGGCAAGAGCACAAGGCTCAGGATCCCCTACCCTGCTGACCATGGAGGAGGTGGGGAGCCCACTGCAGGGAGGAGGAGTCACCTCTAAGGTAGTGGCTTCAGATGATAGGTGATCTCCCCACCTGCATTTGGATGCAGAATACACTCAAGGGGCCAGAAAGAGCACTGTGGAGGGAGCCCTGGTGGCCTTGGGCTAGTCAACTGTGCTGTACTCCCAGTGTGATGGGGACAATTAGGTCACCTGCCTCTCAGACAGAGCATCTGTGCAGACAGAACCAGATGGCACAGGTCCACTACCTAGTTCCGAACAGGATCCCACACAGAGGTGCTTCATGACCACCACCAGTCTCAGTACTGTCATCATCAGTCATTACGACCAGCTTGGGGGACACAAGGTAAGCTTTAAGCATCCAGAGAGCCCCAAGAAAGTGCTTTTATGATTTGGGAGACTGGAGAATGGGATTGATGAGAACCCAGTAAGGTTTGTAATACTTCTCCCTCCCTCTCTGTCACACACACACACACACACACACACACACACACCTGCACATGCGTGCACCTGTGCAATGAGAGCAAGAGACAGTCCTGATAACTATGGCATCTCCCTGACCACACCCCAGCCTCACCCTTCTGGTTGCTCCTGAAGCCTTTGCACAAGGGCAAAGAAAGAAAAGACCAAAACATAGTAAGACACTGCCTAAAAAAAAAAAAGAAAAGAAAAAAGAAAGAAAGAAAGAAAGAAAAAGAAAAAAGAAAAGAAAAAGACCAAAGGCCTGGCTGACCAGGGGAAAGCACACTGAGAATCTCCTGGAAGCTGGCCTTCTCTGATTTTTTCCTGTCCCACCAACAATCTTAGAAGAAGAAAAAATTATCTACTGCTTGAATTTGTTAGTTAGTCAAGTATTTTATTTTTCCTTTCATTGCCTGCCCAAATCAAGCCTGAAATTCTGATTTTCCCATGTCTGTGCACCTCTAGGTTTACACTAACCTCAGTAACTGATCGATTGCACACTTTCTGGGTGCTAAGTATTATACATGCACTTTCTCGGTTATCTCATTTGCAAATGATAAAAGAAAGGCTCAAGAGGTTTACTCACTTCCCAACATCAGACCACAGGCATGAGTTTAAGCAGAATGTAAAGCCATTTGACTCTGGAATCCATGCTGACAGTACCACCCTCGACCAGGTCCACAGAGGCAGCTGGGACAGTTCAGAAATACGTGTGCCACTGACAAAATAAAAAAAATTAATATAAATAGTTAAAATGAGAATATGTCATGGGAAACCTGGTTCACACACAGAATCACAGTGCAGACTCAAAAGACTCAGCCAAGTAGGACAGACACCTGCAAAGAAAGCTGTCCAGCTGAGCTCCCTGAGCTTAGCCTGGCCAAGTAGGAGTGGGGGGAAAAAAACCTGTGTCAAAAACAGGCAACAGCTCGACCATATGAAGTGCATGAGATAGAGGTCAGTGCGTTAAGTAAAATCCAGGATATGGTAGCACTCACAATTAGAAGAATCCAATCAGAATAAACCCATTTCAGGCTGGACTGAGGCCCTGATGTGTGGGTCTGCTGGGAGCCTAGGCTCACGGGAGCCTTGCATCTGGATGAAACCTGGGAAATTAGAGAAAACTGAAGGTTGATGGAGTGCAGGTCTTGGTGCTGAATGGACTCTACACTCACAGCTCCCTGAGTTTGTTTTTCTGCTGTAATTTCATTTGAAGAAAAGCCTCAGTAAAGGGTTTGAAAACCATCGAACCACATAGTCACTCCAGCCCTTCCAGCCGGGCCCTCCCATCATTCCGTGATGGCTCCAGCACTCAGGAAATCTGGGCAGTTCCAATGTGCAGCACTAAGAGAACTAACATAGGTGTTTTATAAATATTTATATACGTGACTTAAAATGCTAACACTATCCGAGGTACAATATGAACAGTGTAAGTCTTCCTCTTCTACTCCTGTTTGCCAGAGGTCACCATTATTAACAATTTTTTTATATATTTTATCAGGAAAAATTTATGCATATACCAAGATCAAGCACACACACACACACTTTACAAAGGTTTGTTTCCCATGTCATACAATTCACTCATTTAAATTGAACAATTTAAAATATGCCAACCTTGTGTTACCTGTGCCTCAATCGTCATCTCTCCTTCTCTTCAGTCTGCAGCACGGTTAAACCACTTTTTCTCTTGAAGGATTTGCCTGTTCTTGATATCATATGGTAAGTAAGCTTTTGCATCTGGTTTCTTTCACTTAGAATCATATTTCTAGGGTTCATCGTGTTGTAGCAAGTACTCATACTTCATTCCTTTTATTGTCAAGTAGTATTCCACTGCTTGGATATACAGTGCTACATTTTATTTATCCATTCATCAGTTGATAGACATGTAGGTCATTTCCACTTGGAGGCTATATTGAAGAATGTTGCTATAAACATTCAAACACAGCTTTTGTAAAAATTACAGAAACAGGTTCATCCTATTTTTCATCACAGTTCATTTTTTTCACTTAAAAATCCAATTCTCTAAACATTGGTGCACACAGCTTGCAAGGTAGCAAAATAAGTGCATGGTGACTCTGTTCTTCCAAGGAGCAGAAGGAATTTGTGCAAGGAAAGGCCATCTTTTATTTGAATGAAATAAATTTATAGCAAAAAAAAAATGGCTAAGAAGAGACCCATTGCAAACAACCATAAAAGAGGTGGATAAGGTTAAGTGCTGCTATCACCTCCCTTGGCAAACACAGTAGCGTCTCTGGACGTTCCTGGCCTTACTTCTTACAGTGCTGACAAGTTTCATCGTCACTAGGGAATCTGTTCTGCTCACATGACCTTAGACAAATGTGCTCACGGCCACCACCATCATTACAGCTTGGCATCCATCGCCCATTCCCTCCTCTTATTCTCTCTTCCCTTCCTAGTCATGCCTGGCACTCTAGAGTGGATGCATTTTAACCACCAGCTCAGTTTGGGTTGCTGAGTAGAAAGGTGGCAAGGGAAAGAAGAGTGACACCTTTGTTACCTGTGAGGAGGGTAATTGGCACTAGAACCTGCTCATCTTGAACTGTCTGTCCACCCTCGGGCAAACCTCATGCAAAATAAGGTTCTTCTCCTTTCCACACTTCAACACCCATCCTTGTTGGGTTTTTTTTTTCCCCCTCTAAGTCAGAATTGGTTGCTATATTTGTAATTATTCATTACTGAAATATTCCACCTGGTGACCAAATCAGACTGGCAGCATAGTGAGGCTGATTACACAAAAAACCCATCTGTCCTCATTAATCTGTGTAATGATGTGCAGAGCTCCAGCCGGGGACCCTGGAAGTGCTCTTGCGGGTGATAACAGACAGTGACATGGCTGTGCACAGCGTCCCTCTTTGATCTGCGGGAGTCACATCAGAGGTGATGACAGCCCAAGGTCTAAACCCAGCCATGAAGACAAATCATTAGCTAGTGTGGGGGGATGGGACCGGTTTTCTACAACATCTGACCCAGCACCGCATGCTCTGGAGACTTAGTTAATCACTCCTTTCTCCCCTGCTCCACCACTGCCACCCAGGCTTCAAAATACAGTCTTGTTTTTTTAAAGTGTGGATTTATAACAGCCTAGAAATTTGGAAGGGAGACATACGAATTCATACATTGAACGCTTTATCACCAGCCTCACTGACTACCTCATATCCAGAATATAAACCAAGAAATGATCCCAATGGCTGGCAAAGTTGCTACCACAGGTTCATCTGTGGGGAGATCCCAGCTCCAGACACCTCCTCTGCTCAGTTGTGAAGATGCTACCTGCACCATTCGATCTGATATCCTGTCCAATACCAACCCAGGCCTGGTGCTTGAGGTAAAAACCCAAGCAGTTTCAGAAGGAGCAGCTGTTTATCTAAACTAAGGATTTGTCCTCATCTGTACCCAGGTCCCCCCCTCCCCACTGCCACACTCCCCACTCCAGTGTTTCTAGGGAACATTTATGCTACTGTCTAAAACTGTACTTATTCTTTCCCTTTACAAATGAGACCACCTCCCAAAACCTGCATTTGTGTTCTAGCACCTCTCTCCTATCAGATATACTCAGACCTTGAGCATCATATTACCACCTGCCTTCCTGAATTCCTGCAAACAGTGGACCAGTTTCCAAGCTTGGGCCATCATGTAGCTACTTGTATTTCTATGTCAATGGTTGTTATTAACTATTCATGTGTCTACATCACTGGTTACCAGGTTAAGCCATTCATTACCTTCCATCTAATTAGTGCAGTCACTTCTTAATAGATATCTAAAGACTTCCCTCTCTAACCTCTAATAAAACAAAAGTAAATAAGATATTTAAAGACAAAAATAAGCCCTAGGTGTACCATAATCTCAACACCTTGGGTATCTGAGGCAGGAGGATCTCAAGTTCAAACCCCACCTGGGCAACTTAGCAAGACCCTATAAGCTGGAAATGTAACTTAATGCAAAAGTCCTGGGTTCAAACCAGAGTATCAATGGGTAAAAAGACAAAAATCTTGGAAAGGAGAAGACAAAACAGGAGTTGTCTTCATATAATATAATTGCTTAAGCAAGCCACTGAAGTTATTGTTAGGGTTTAAATGTTTGTACCCATCAAATTCATGTTGAAATTTAAATGCTAATATAATGATATTGGTAAAATTTCTCATTGCTGGGAACAAATACCTGACACCCACAATTTAAAGAAGACAATGATTTAATTTTGGCTCATGGTTTCAGAGGGCTCAAACAATGTTCCTCTGAAGCAGGAACATCATGTGGAAAGATGTGGTGAGCTAAAGTTGCTTTGTTGTTGGACAAGGGCCAAGGAAGAGGTGCCAGGGACTAGATAGAGACCCCCAGTTCACACCCTATAATGCACCCAGACAAACCCAGGTGTGTGTTTTACTAATCCCCATGTGGCTCCCAAGCTCATCAAGTTCACAATGAAGCTTGACTATCAAGATCATGGTATTGGGAGATGACCTTTCAGAGGGACTCAGCCACAAGGACCTCACCCCCCTGGGTGGGTTGACTGCTTTAATAAGAAGGGCTCACAGGAATGGGATGTCTCTCCTTGGCCTGCTGCTTTCTGCCATATGAGAATTCAGGAAGGAGTTCTGGAGCTCCCAACCTCCAGAGTGCTGAGTCAATCAATTTCTGCTCATAAATCTCCAAGTCTGAGGGCTTTTCCTACCGTGCCACAAAACATACTAAAACAGCTATTAAATCAGTAAGAAAGTGCAGTAATATATCAGGCACATGATAATCAAAAATTTCAGATCTGTTCTATATGCAAGCAATAATTAAATAGAAAATATAACACAGATGGCTTTCTCAAAAGCAATAGAAATTAAATACTCAGAATTAACACTAAACTAGAAACAATGCAAGGTTTATATGAAGACTACAAATCTTTACTCAAGAAACAAATGAATACTACATGTTCATGGATGGGAAGAATCATTATAAAGGTGAAAATTTATCTTTCAAATTAATTTATAAACTCAATTCAATGCCAGTAAAAGTCACTACAGAATTTATCATAAAATTTAAATGTTATTGATAATTCTACAAGAGTTACTGTAAGATTCATGGTGAAGAAAAAATACAACTGTTTCTCAGTACTCACTAGAGGTTAGTTGTAAGACTCCTCACAGATACTAAAACCCATAAATACTCAAGCCCTGTATGTCCAGTGATCCAGTGCTTACACTGAACCTACTGACGTCCTCCCATATAGTTAATATTGCTTCTAAATTATGTGTAATGCCTACTACTATGCAAATAAAATGTAAATAATTCTTAGATTGTCATTTAGAGAAGAGTGACAAGAAAAAAAGTCTGTACATGTTTTTTTTTATTTTAAAGATAGCAAAATGCAACTAAACATAGCAGAACAAAGTCAATCAAAACAAAGCAGTAGAACTGGTACAGAACTTCAAAGAAAGATACTAGGAAAACAATAGCTACTCTAGTATATCTTGTTATTTTCAGAATAGTTGACCATTCCATGAGGTATAGTAAAATCAAGCCAAAAACAAAACACAATAAAACCAATAAAAACAGAATATGAAATGAAGCAAAAGAAAAAAAGAAGAAACAAAAATTAATCAGAATAACCAAAACAATAAGAACAAAATGGGCCTTGAAAACAAGACAGAAGAAAATCCCCCATATTTGCTATATTGCATACTGTCATCTTGCCAAGAGATGGTCAGACTGCTGGCCCCAGGCCTGCAAAATCAACCAAACAATACAAGCATTTAGTTGCTTTATGTACCTTAGTTGCTATCAAGTTAGCCAGTCCTCTGAACCAGCAGGTTGCTTACTGGGGAGGGGGGGAGGGGATATGTCCTTGATTCTTAGCCCATGTACTGGTAGACGTACAGGAGACACATGTTTCCTCTCCCTGGAGTCCGCACCAGTCGCGCAGTCACCAGGAAGGCAGACTGGTTGTCTTCTGGTTGGAGCCTCCCTTCCCAACATGGCGGGTTCTCGAGAGGCACATCTTTCTCTTCCTGGAGTCCACACCAGTCATGCAGTCACCAAGGCAGGTTAGTTGTCTTTGTACATGTTTAATACAGATGCAAGTTTTTAAAAAATATTTTTTATCCGCTGTTGGTTGAATTGTGCATGAAGAACTTAGGGACAGAGTGCCAACTGTATATATGAATATTGAAAATAAGAAGTACAGCAGAACTTCCCATATGAAAATTCAAAACATATTCCACAATTATAATACCATGTGTCTTTTTTAGCAGAATAAAAAAATAGATCAGGGCAGAAAAAGTAATGACTACGGAAATGCACCTTTGAGGGAACTTAGTTTAGGGTGTTTTGTGGAGAGTGAGAGAGTGAGACACGGGTAATAAAGCAGTCAGCAAATGCCACACGTGAAAACTGCCTGTCTGAAAAAAAAAAACAAGAGTTTCACTTTATACTCTCATGAAACTGTACATGAAACTAATGATAGTGTAACAAATCAAATGTAGAAATTCAAGCTTGAAGAGAAAATGTAAGAGAATATTTGCATAATCTTGGGATGAGGAAGGTGCTCTTGAGAAGATTTTTAAAAATCCCAGAAACTATAAGCAAAAAATTGATTTAGCCAAATTAAAAATAAAAACTTCAGCCAGGTGTTGTGGTGTGCATGCCTGTAATCCTAGAACTTGGGAGGCTGAGGCAGGAGGATCATTGTGAGTTCAAGACCAGCTTGAGCTATGAAGTGAGCTCAAGGTCAGCCTGAACTGCATAGTGAGACCCTGTCTCAAAAAATAAAATAAAATAAAATAAAATAAAATAAAATAAAATAAAATAAAATAAAATAAAAACTTGGTATGAAGAAGATACTGCTAGTAAAGTTCAAGGATCATTCAGACACAGGAAAAAGAAATTGCAACAAAGGGAATGGAGGGGCCAAGTACATTATGAGAGACGGGACCATGGAAGACTTCATAGGCCAGGCTATGCAGCTTTGCTCCCCCTTACCCAAGAGAACTGGACAGTCTCTGAAAGGTTATATGTGTGTAAGAGGCTAATCATGATGTGTTTGAGATTTCCTTTTAGAAAGAGCATTCTGGGGACAAGGTAGAGAGTAGCTTAGAGCTCAAGGACTAGTTACAGCAATCACACAATTTTACAGCATAGGAGTCTGGCCAAAAAATGATGACCAGGGATACAACAGAAATGAAGAGTATGTGCTCTGAGATAGGGCTCAGGAAGACAATTGGATCTTGGTGGCGCCAGCTTCATCAGTGAATTAATTCATTGATGAATTTATTGCTGAACATGTTGTTTGGAAGTGGGTTAGTTGGTGCATGACCTGAAAGGGTGTGTTCTTGGCCTCTCTCCCTGCCTTCTTGCTGGCTCTCTTACTCTCTGTCTTATTTCTGGTCATGGGCTGAGCAGCTTTCCTCTGCCATACTGTTTCTGCCTTGGAGCCAGCCAACCACAGACTGAAATCTCTAAAACCATGAGCCAAAAATAAGCCTTTTTTCATCTAGTTGTGTATGTCAGGTATTTAGTGCCCACAATGGAAAATTGACCAGTGCAAGTTTCTAGATGGGAGAGATAATAAGAGAAGACTGATCATGGGTTGCCCTGGGGCTGGGGTGAGGGAAAGTAAAGTATCAGGAATTACTGCTGGGTACAAGTAGATACATGGTGATCCATGAAGTGAGACAGAAAATAAGGGAAGTAGAACACATTTGTGACAAAAACTCAAAGGTACAGTTTAGGATGTGTTACATCAGAACAATTTGAAAACTCAATGTACATGAGTTCCGGTTAAAAGACAACAGGAAACAACATTGGGGTCCAGGAGGGAAATGAATAGCACTTTTGACTTTGAGGAATGCGTCCTCCAATTTAGAAGAGATATGCTTACTCCACAAGTGATAAACAATTGCTCTGTGATGCCACACTGCCCCACCATATGGAGGGACTTCACTGTGTGAATTCGTGAAGGGCTTGATGAGTCTGTGGTCAGAACCAGGCCATGGTTTTCCAGGTAATATCACCGCAGTAGTCATGATGGTAAGGTTGCACATAGACATCTTTTGTTCTGCTTGCTCATCTTCTCTGCTTAACCTATGTTATTAGGTGACTAAAGGATAGAGGTGAGTTTTTTATAAATATGTTTTACAAGGGAAGAAAAATAATTTTTTTCCTTCTGTATTCCCCTTAGCACTTGGGACATTGGGTAGACTGGTAACACTTGGGTGGAAACGTAAGACAGGAGGAGAGATACGCTTCTATCTGTGCCCAAGGCATGCTCTGACTTCATGCAAGAAGCAAGGGGGAAGGAAAAGAACCCCAAAAGAAACTGGAAAGAAAAACCCTACTGTCACTTTCAAAATTTGTGCTAAGCTACAGGTGTTTTCTCCTCCAAAATTGAGTCAGAGCACTATTTCCTTTAAAAAATGTATTCAAAAACCCTTAATCTGTTCTATTCATTAGACTCACTCAGGGCCGTCTCCAATTTGGAGTCATTAATACCTGAAGTTATCAAAAGAAATTGAAACTAAACAAAGTCCTCCCTTTCACTGTCATTTCTCTCTTGTGTTCTTCTCTGTTGTCTTTCCTTTTCTTACCCATACCTAGTAATACAGGTGTTCAAGAAGTATTAGTTATTGACTGACTCCCTGACTTCATGAACCTGTGGAATTTGGGCAGGGACATCCTGAGACTTAGTCAGATACAGACAAGTTTACATTGCTGCTGAACCTAACCTGCTAAGGGCCAAATTCTGTCTGGATGGAGGTTCACATCTTCCTGAGCCTTCACTGTCACCAGGAAAGCCCTCTCACAGCCACTCTGAGCTGCACATGAGTTTGAAGGAGGTTCTCTGCACCTGCTTCCCACTTGAGTCTGGAGTCATTTTCATCTATTACAGCCTAAACTTAGATGACCTCACCAGGAATAAGTTCACCCCCAAGGAAAGCCATCCATCTAGTGACACAGGCTAGAGGCACAAGCTGTTGTTCTTAGGAATAGCATCCAATCTTCACTGGATGGAAGAAAGGAGAAGACCACCTCACAAAGTGGACCCATAACTCTTCCCCAAAAGAGATTTGTGGACCCTTTGTTCCATAGAATCTTCCTTCCCCTCCACAGCTCTACAGAGGGCTCAAGTAAGGTGCAAGTACAAGGTGACAAGTCTTCATGGTCACAATAGCACACAATACAAAACCTGGAGCCAGGTTAGAACATCTCCTTTGATCTGAAATTGCCAAAAATCGACTGATTATAATACTAATAGAAATATCCTTTATCTGTCCTACATACACAATATACTTACCTACATTTGTGAATATGTGTGTGGTCATGAATATAAACAGAGAGATCAACAGACTAACGAAACTAAACAAGTTAATCTCATTTCCTTTTTTTATTTTCTTCTTCTCTTTCTAAGAAAATGAATTATTTGGAATCTGTATTCAATTCCATTATAGTTATGTTCCTGTGACCCTGGCAAGTCTCATGTAATCACGGCATGGACACGGTGGCAGAGCCTAGCGTTCATGATTGGTTTGTTGTCTAGTGCTGGGATTGCTGATGTGAGCACTGCGTCCACCCAGGGGTGAAGCTGACATACAGTGTAAGGGCAGAAAGAAGGTGTGTCTTCCCTCTCTCTTGCTAGTTGGCGCTTTGCTGTTTTGTAGCCACCATGAATGGCTGCCCTGCCATGCCATGCTGCCTTGGAGCCAACTGAGAATAGACTGAAACCCCCAAGAACTGTAAGAAATAAACCTTTCCTTCCCTAATTTTGGGCATCAGGTGTTTTGTCTCAGGAGAAAAGAAAAAACCAAGACAAATTCCAATCACGAGATAGTTTTATACCTTGTATAGAAGAGCAACTATATTTAACATCACTTTTCACTCTAAATAGTAATTGGATTTTGTAAAGTATGAAACCTTTAAAGCTACCTTGAGTCTCAGAATCATTTCTCTACTGCTAATGAGCCAACTTGGATGCACTGCAGGCAAAAATTACACTAGCAGGTGCTTCCCAGGCACCAGGGGACTCACACCACGCCTCTGCTGGGGGGCGGAGAACCATACAGAGAGGCTTGGCTTAATTTTCATAGCCAAGGAGGAAGTAATTCCCTTTTTAAAAAACATTTAAATGATTTGAGGGAATTGGCACGCTGGCTTTTTCAATAATTCAGATTTAGGTTTTAAACATAATGACTATAAAGAAAAGGGAGGAAAATCATGTACCTAAAATATGCAATATTCTGCTCAAAAACATCAACTTTTTAAAAAGAGAATTTTTACAATATTCCTTGAGATTGGTCATGATGTCTTCCATCTCAGACCACTTTTATGGCTACAAATAAAAATGTCTCCAATGTCAAAAAATAATTATCTGTATAAAACTTCAAAGAAGTCAACAGGATGTCAAAATAAACACACACACACACACACACACACACACACTTCAGAATGCTCTTCTGGAATGTGAGAGCCTGTCCTTGTAACAGTCTAGCTTTCTACCAGTACCCACACTATTTCACTCCATGTGCTAATCAAAACTTGATGGAAAGAATGCACCAAAATACAGTTGCTGAATTCCAGAAAGATGGTGGAGCAGAAAGTGCCAGGGAACTGCCTCCCCACTTACACAACCATGGCACTAGTGAAGTCCATCTGTTGGAACTACTTTGGGATGCCAGGGCAGTTTCAGCCTATTTTGGCTCTTAACTTTCAGAGGCTGCCCATCCTCCTGCCCAAGTGCCAGGTTCACCCATTCTTGAAGCAGCTGGGACTCTGTTCACAAGCTGAAAATTTCAGTCTTCCATACCCTGGGGGCTCTGTGTTTGAACAGTGATTGCTGCTCTGATCACAGAGGTGTGGTGCTAGGGTGTGCAACCATCATTGCACATTTACACCCCCCAATTGCAAACCCCTACCTCTCTGGCTGAGTTGATATGCAGGGAATTAAAAGGGCTGGTGCCTTTATTCACTTCATTTTCCCCCTTTGGGAGTCTTGACAATTGGCACAGGGCTTTCAAAAGCAAATGCATACACAGGAAAAATTGAGACACTACACATACCCAGGGAGACATAACCTCAGAAAAGATGAGAGGACCTTAATGCTACATGTTAATGCTTACATTTTGGGGACAGAGATACCCTACAACAATGAGAAACAAAACAGAAATAGAAAACCATGGAGAATGGAGAAACCTAATTCTAGAGTTATCAAATTGTTAGATTAAAATGTTCATCTAAAAATTTGACATACAATTTGGCATAATCATATGGCATACATAGAAACAGGAAAGCATGCCCCATTTGAAGGGAAAATAAACCAAAAAAAACTGTCCCAAATAAAGACCAGATGGCAGACCTATTAAGAGAAAAATTTTATGAACAACAGTCTTGCTGGGGATGTGGCTCAGTAATAGAGGTCTTGCCTTATATGGACAAGGCCCAGAAAAAGACAAGGGTGGGGCTTATAAACAACAGTCTTAAAGATGTTCAAAGAGCTGAAGGAAAACATGTAGGAAGTTTAAAAAATGCTAAAAAATAAAAATCTCAATAGACAATAGGAATGCTATGCATGTCACTGTGATAGAACACACATTCTATTATTCAAGTCCTAGAGAGGAAAAAAGAAGGAAGGAAGGAAGGAAGGAAGGAAGGAAGGAAGGAAGGAAGGAAGGAAGGAAAGAAGGAAGGAAGGAAGGACAGGAAGAGGAAAGACTAAATGGAAACCAGAAAAGAAATTGTAGAAATGAAAAGGACAATAACTGAAATGAAAAATTTACTAGAGAGATCCAAAAGCAAATTAGAGCATGCAGAATAAAGAATCTGTGAATCTGAAGATAGGACAATTGCTATGATTGTGTCTGACAAAAAGAAAGAAAGCAGGTTAAAGAAAAATAAATAGAGCTAAAAAACATTTGGTACATCATGAAGCAGTCTAACACGTACAATATAGGAATCTCAGAAGGGGGAGAAGAAAGAGTCTAGACATTATTTGAGAATATAATGGCTGCAAACTTCCCAAATTTAATGAAAGCCATGAATATAAATATCTAAGAGTGTCAATGATCTCTAAGTAAGATGAACTCAAAGAAGCCAACTAAGACATATTATAATCAAACTGTCAAAAGACAAAATCAGAAAGGGGAATATTGAAAACGGCAAGAGAAGAAGTCAGCACCTGAAAGTGAGTCTCAGTAAGGTTACTGAAGATTTCTTGTCACAATCACCACAATCCAGAGACAATGGGATAATACAGAAAAAAATGCAACAACAACAACAACAAAAAAACCACTGTGCCTAGTTTTTCTATGTCTGGAAAAACTGTCCCTCACAAGTGAAAGACAAATTCTGACATTTGCAATAAATAAACAAACCCTGAAAGATTTGATTACCCCTAAGCCAGTCCTGACAGAAATGCTGAGGAGTACTAGAGATGGAAATCACTGGACAGCAACTTGTAGGTACATAAAAAAGATTTCAGTAAAGGTAAATGCGTAGGTCATTATAAAAGCTAATAGGCATGGAATACAGTTTGTGACACTGTCTTTTGATTTCAGCATGATTTACAATGTACTTAATTGTAAGAGATTTAATCATGAGTAATTAAACATTTAAATTGAGTCTAAAAGCTAATATTATTGTAACTTTGATTTTTAACTCCACATTTTCCTTTCTGCAGAATTTAAGAGACTAATGTATTTTAAAAACAATAGTTTTTGGACTCACATATTTAAGGATATAATTTTATGATATTAGTGAATGAAAGGAGTGGGGATGGAACTACTATAAAGGAGCAAACTTGTTTTTTTCCCTGGAAGTACTGGAAAGGAACCCAGGGCTCCGCACATGCTAGGCAAGAAGTAAAAAGAGGCATTTAGAAAACAAATAGCAAAATGACAGAAGGTAGTCTTTCCTTGTCAGTAATTATTTTAAATATAAGTGGCTTAAATCCTCCATTCAAGAGACAGAGATTGACAGAATGGATTACAAAAGCACATTAAAAACCTCTTTAATTCTGAAGATACAAATAATTTTAAAATAAAAGAAAGGAAAAAATATTCCATGTCACAAATAACCAAAGGAAACCAGAGATAGATATGCAACTATCAGACAAAATAGACTTTAAATCAAAAAAGATTACAAGAAATAAAGATTTTCAGTATAGCAAGACAAAAACAACATAAACATTTGCACATTTAATAACAGACCACCAAAGCATATACAGAAAAAATTGACAGGACTGAACATAGAAATAGACAATTCTATAATAACACTGGAGATTCAGTACCCAGTCTCAAAGTGGGCAGAGAAACTAGACAGAAGATAAGTTAAGAAACAGAGGACTTAAACAGGCTAAGGAACTGATTAAATTTGACAAACAAATACAGAAATTGCTACCCAGCAACAATTGAATATGTGTTTTCTCAGGTGTCTGTGAGATATTCTCCAGGATAGACCAAATGTTAGGCTATAAACTAAGTCTCAAAAGAGTTTAAAATTTAGATTTTATACAAGACATCTTCTCTGATCACAAAAATAAAGTTAGAAATCAATAACAAAAAAACCTAAAAATTGTCAAATTTGCAGAAATTAGTTAACATACACATGAAAAATTAACGGCAAAAAATTCACAAATGAAACCAGAAACCTCAAAACATTGAAGCCAAATACTATGTGATTCAGAAATTCCACTTCTGGGTATGTATGCAAAGGAATGAAAAGGAGATATTCAAGAGATATTTGTACACCCATGTGCGTAGCAGTATTATTCACAAAATACTGTTATGTGGAAGAATCTGTTAACAAAAAATAGGTTTGTAAAATATGAGTATTCATGTAGCAGAAAATTAGTCAGCTTTTTTAAAAATGGAAATTTTGACATGAGATATATCATGACTGCATCCTGACAACTTTAAGCTAAGGGCAACAAGCCAGTAACAAAATGCCAAAGATGATAAGATTCCACTTAACTGACCCACACAGAAGAGAATGAAGTTAGAAAGGTGGTTGTTGGGGCTGCAGGAAAGTTGATATACGGAGTTGTTATTTTCTGAGTATAAATTCTCAGTTTTACAAAATGAAGAATTCAAGACTTGGACAGTGTTGATTGTTGCACAATAATGTAAATATATGTAATTCCACTGAATTGCATGTTTTAAAATACATAATATACCAAATATCATATTATAAGTATTTACCACTATATTTAAAGTTAAAATATATAGCAATGTATATATTATATTATATAATATGCATATTACTATATATTATATAATGCTATATAATATGTATAGCACTATATATAAATATTATTTTTATATATATGCTGGAGTTGGGCTCAGCTCTCAAGCTCCTGAGCCCCTCATTCCATATCCTCTCACCACGCTGTTTTCCCCTAATCTTCTCTGTTTAGTCTTAACCTGGATTCTCTTAACTGAAGTATTGGAGCTGGAGGAAACTTCTACAAAGGTCATTCTTTGTGCACATGTTGCTCAGGATCTAAGACAGCTGGCTCTCGGAGGCAGGATGCTAGGTTTGCGCCTCACTATTGGGACAATTTCATGTAATTTATTGTCCCGTCTGCGCTCTCAGATTTGCGTTTTGAAAGTGCAAACGATGACAGTCCGCACTCAGTAGAGTAAGCATAAGGTTAAATGTTGAACAGTATGTAAGGAGATGGACAGAATCCTCGGCCCTTACTAAGATCTCGGTGGCTGCTGTTCCTCCTTCCTAGGGAACTAGCACTTTGTAAGAAACCACCAAGGCACAAGAGCCACGGGTTCTGCATTTCCCTTTTGCTTTCCTCTGCACCTCCCTAGTTTTCATGGTCTTTCATGTGCTCTCCAGCCTCAACCTCTTCCAATTCATGGTTTTCCTCCAGGATACGGGGTTTTTCAGAAAGACAGAAAACCCCAATCTCCTGCTGAGATTGTTCAGGTGTGGCTATCATGATCTTCACCATCATTTTCTCCAGCCTTCTCTTGCTCTTCTCCAAGGCTTGCTCCACACCACACTCCAGTGGTACCAAACAGCACATGGTTTTGAGTCCCCTTTGCTTTAGTTCACACTTCAGTGCTTTGTCCACACAATTCCCCTCCTGCAAAATCCTTCCATGCTTGGCAAACATTATTCATCTCTTAAAGCTCATGTCACCATTACTTTTCTATGAAATGTCCTCTGGCTGCCTTGGTATGTGATCCCAGCACCTGTAGCACCTCACAAACTTGCCTCATCTTCCTCCAGCAAGAACTGATACTGGTTCTACTTCATTTCCCAGAACCCAATATGGGTGGCACATAAAGAGCTATAATGTGCAATGAACAGACCTAAGGACCTTCTGTGCACCAACAGCGACAGGAGACAGAAATCACGGTATCTGTCTCAAGATGTTTGGAATGGAGTTTACAAAAGATTAGCAGCTAATAGTTCAGAAAGGATGCAATCAATGCAAAGCTAAATGTCACACAGGATACAGATATAGTTACCCCTTGAAAAAGAGGGTGTCATTACGGGAAATTTTAGAAACATTAAAATATGCAGCCAGTGTCTATAGACTGCACCTTTTACCTGTCAGGGGCATGCTAATTGTATTAAAGCCATTGTGTCAATGAAGCCTCATTAATTGATTAAAACATTCTGAGCAGCTAGAAATCAAAAACCCATGTTTTGTGTGATTTAATTTACCTCAGGCAGTCCTTGGTTACCACATCCATTTTCTCCTTGTGCATACATACTTTGATTTCTATTTATTGACCCTGCTGTAAAAAGATTGCAAAGAAAATAAAAGGCTTAGTATGATCTTTTATTCTACAGCAGGAGAATGGTTTTGGAAGCCAAGCTTTAAAAAACTAACACAAGATGGTGGGGGCTTAATTCCAAGTGTTTCTTGTTCATGTATCAGAAGCAAACCCAGCCAATCCATAGGTAAAAGAATTTTACTGTAAACTATGGGCAGGGAGAGCTCAAACATGGAATTGGAGAAGGTTCTGCTGCAAAGTACCCCTTCTAGTCCACTGAGATATGGGGAAGAGAAAGATGGGATAAGACACAACTCAGGGGCCAGGTCACTTACTGACCTCCTTTCAGGTGAAGGTCAAAACTTTCAGCTGAGTGATAAAAATTCAAGAGTACACTGGTTGAAGGTTTGCTTCCCTAGATGACACTCAAGGAGAGCTGTAGATCTAAGAAAAGCCCTACCTTTGCCTGAAAGCACATCTCTGGGGGCACAGAGAAGGAGAACTGAAAGTGCTGGATTCCTGCCAGGAAGAAGGCTGAAGAAGAAGGCCCTATGGACACCAGAAAGGCATAGAGACAGTAGCAGCCTAGAAGCTGTAGAAGGTGGGTCTTAGGATCAGAGAAAGTGATCACACTGCAGACTGTAGCATGGAGTGGTCACAACAGGCAGATACCATCCAGAGAGACCCAGAATCAGAGTCTTTCCAGCCACCAGCAGGAAAACCAGAGAGAACACAGAGGACAGCACAAGCGTATATACTTGCACAGACCTAAGATGCCCCTTGCGTCCCCCAGAGAATCAGGTCTTATAAAGCAATCACTGTAGGCCCAAACCAGTTAGGAGCAAGCAGAATGAGGTAAAACCTGAGGGCTGAACATTTATCCAAAAGGGATTCGTCAGCCCACTCTAAGTTCCCAGCATATTCAGTACAATGCTGTGGACACAGAGAATACAGAAGTCATCCAAGAAAGTAAAGAATCCTCACTCACAGCTCTGGCATTCTGGCAGATTAGGCACACACCTCACAAACTGATGAGAAAATACACTGCATGTCACAGTGGTAAGTGCTAGGGGAAGAGTAGAAGAGGGCAGAAGTTCGCTGTTACGTGAAAGCTCTTGTCTTGGTTACTTTTTTGCTCGTTGCTGAGACAAAATACCTGATACCCAAAATTAGGGAAGGAAAGGTTTATTCTTACAGTTTCTCAGGAGTTTAAGTCCATATTTAAGTTGGCTCCAAGATAGCATGGCATGGTGGGCCTGCTGTTCATGGCGGATGCAAGCTGCAAGCCGCAAGCCGCAAACCGCGCTGATGAGAGAGAGAGGGAGAAAAAGACCGAAGCGGAAGCGGAAAACCTGCCTTCTCTTACACTGTATGTCAGCTCCACCCCTGGGTGGGTACAGCAAACTGAACACAAGCAAGCGCCAGACTTAGCCCCATCAAAGGTATGTGAGGACTTGGGGGTACATAGCATATCACCCAATACAGCTCTCAATGGCAAAATGGCCACTATGCAGAGATCTGAGCACAGAGCTACAGGAATGTCTGCAGTATGAGAGCTGTGGGTAGCAGGGGCAGTAGGTACAGGGTCCTGTGCAGGGTCACATCATGAAGGTTCAAGGAGAATCAAGAAGGTCAGTGTAGGCAGAACAGCCCCAGCAAGAAGGTCAAGGAGGAGCCAAGTCGTATAAGTCTTGTGGGGTTTCATAAGAACTTCAGCTTTTATTGGGGGGGGGAGGATAATGAATGGGTTTTGAGCAGAGAAGTGACAGGATCTCACTTATAGCATGAAAGCATTACTTCTGGGCCAAAGAATAGACAAAGTAAAGGTAACTTTCCAAATAACAGTGGGATAGAAATGAAAAGAAAGGAAGAAAGACATGTAGTAAGGCAATACTAAGACGATGTGATTACACTATCACATGTACATCAGTAGTCACAAAAAATATGGTCTATGATTTGCAATTCAAAGACAAATATGGTCAGGAAGGATAAAAACATAAGCTTCCTGGTGTTTATAAGACACGTATTTTAAGCATAAGGAAACAGAAAACTTCAAAATAAAAGAAGAAATTTCCAAGCAAAAGAAAATTAACAAAATAAACTTTAAAACAAAAGCATCACTAAAGATTTTTTTTTAAATCCTAGAAGTTAAAGATTCCTTTCACTGTAATTTGGGACCATTCTGGAGACTTCGATGTTTTACAGATAGCAAAAGCCTTCTAGATAATCACACAGCCTTGCTAAGGGTTGAGGAACCTACATGTGTTATTTCAAGGAAAATGACCACAGGTCCAATATAATTAGGGATCTGAAGAAAAAGCAAAGCTCATTCACTAAAAACAAACAAACAAACAAAATGAAGCAAACAAAAAAACCTTCAACAATCTGCTCTTCATAGGTGACAGCTGAAACTAAGGACACGGATCGAGTGAAAGTAAAAAGAGCACTTACAAAGCTACTAAAAATAAAAAGGACATGAAATATTGAGGTATAGATACACACATTAGAATGTAATAATAAATGTAAGAAAAGTTCAGCAAGCTCATGATGGGAGAGAGCTCAAGACTTTATTGTAAGACGTTTGAAAAAGTTAAATGATTGGAGAAATATACAGTCTTCTCAGAAAGACTCAATATTGTAAATATCAACTGTTCCTAGAACTATATCTAGATTCAGTTAAAATCCACAACTAAAATCCAAGAAGACTTTTTATAACTTGGCAGCTGACTCTACAATTTATGTAGAAAACTCAAAAGCCAGAAAAGATGCAAAACACTTGTGAGGAAAAAGAGCAAGGTGAGGGAGACATTTATCAAGATACATTATCCAAGTAACCAAGGCAGTGGGGAATCAGAATAGTCAGTAGATATAGAGGAAAGTCTAGAAAGTGAAAACCTAGATCCATACATACATGAAACTTTTATAGGACCTATTGAGTGCTGATAATCAGGAGACAAAAAAGATGCACTTTTCCAAAATAACTCAAGGATAATGTTAGCTCATATGAAAATAAAAGAAATTTAGTACATATATCATACCATACCAAAAATCAATTTCAAGTGGAATAAAGGCTTGAGCTCTAAAACTGTAAGTTCCAGAAGACAACATTCATGGTTGTCTTTATGATTTAGAAGCAAAGAAGGAATCTGAATAAAAATTACAAAGCAAAAAGTAAAGCTTTTTAAATCCAGCTACATTTAAATTAAGAATTTCTGTTTTCATATATGGGTAAAATTTTTTACAACAAGTTATTTTAATGTAACAGCTACTGTTAAACAAAAGCACAACATAGTAAAAAGTAGATAATAAAGTAAATGACATGATTTGATTTAATTCAATGATTTAAATGATAAAGGATTGATGTACAAAATGTATCAATCAGCCAGGCATGGTGGCGCATGCCTTTAATCTCAGCACTCGAGAGGCTGAGGTAGGCAGAGCCTTGCGAGTTTGAGGCCAGCTTGGGCTACAATGCGAGTGCAAGGCCGGCCTGAGCTACATAGTGTGACCCTGCCTCAAAAAAACTAGGGCTGGGAGTTTGACTCAGCAGCTTAAGCACCTGTCTGGCAGGTGTGAGGCTGTGAGTTCGATCCCCAGTGCCACAAAAACAAAAAGTATCAATCAAGGAAAACAGAATCAAAGAGAAAAGGGGTGTTAAGGTTTGCATCTAGATGTGTCCTCGAAGCCTCATGTGAGTATGGGAGGGCAGGTCTTTCAAAGGCTGCTGAGTCTAGAGTTTGTAATTGATTTGTTGTCTAGCGCTGGAATTGGTGGTGTGCTTGCTGCACCTGCCCAAGGGCAGGTAGTTGACATACAATATAAGGATGGAAAAACGACTTGCTCCACCCTTTTGCCTTTTCGCTCTTATGGCTTGCATCTGACATGAATGATTGCTCCTTAGCCATGCCACCCTGCCTTGGAGGCTGCTAAGTATGGACTGAGACCTCCAAAAACTGTAACCTAAATAAATCTTTCCTTCCTTCATTTTGGGCATCAAGTATTTTGTGTTAGCAATGGGAGAAAAGTAACCAAGACCAGGGGTAAAAGAAATAGAATAATATCATAAAGGGAAAATTAAAAAGGATGTAAGAATATTTTCAGTCTTATTAGTAATCAAAGGAATGCCTGTTCAAACCATAATAAGGATTGATCTAGTTAGTAAGAATTTGAAAATGTAGAAAATACCACTCTTGATTAGTGAAGAGGCTACACTTACTGCTGGTAAAAGAGAAAATTACTGTAACCACTTTGGGAAACCATTTGATGTTACTTTATAAAATTAGACTTATATACATATCTTATAGACATTCCTTTCCTAAGGCAATGCATCCTTAGTAACACTCAAACATGAGCACCAGAGGACAAGTACAAGATTATTCACAATAGTATTGTTTAGGGTCAGGGATATAGCTCAGTGGCACAAGTGCATGCCTGGCAAGAAAGGTCCTGAGTTCAATTTCCAGTACAAGAAAAAAAGCATTGTTTATAGCAGAGGTCAGCAAACTTTTTTCTGTATAGCTAACAGATTAAATATTTTACTCTTTAAAGATCACCCCACAACTATTCAACTCTGCCACCATGGCCAGAAAGCAGCCATTTAGATAGTTCAAAAACAGATGAACCTGGGTACTTTCCAATAATATTTTTGTGATAAACATGTAAATTTGGATTTCATGTGTTTACATAACCATTTAAAAATACGAAACCATTCTTATGTTGTAGTTCACACAAAATCGGGTAGATGTGGTCCACAGAACACCATTTTCCAGCCTCTATTTTTGTAATGTAAAAAAAATTTAAAACAAACAATTCATGTGTCCTCTAACAGACAAAAAACTAAATAAATGATGGCATATAAACAATATTATGCAATAGAGAAAATATATGAAATCCACATATCAGCATCAGTGGATTGCATTAAGAAAATGTTGAGCAAAAGAAATAATAATCCCTGCATTATTTTCAGTCTTTTAAGAAGCAGAAAGAGAGATGAAAGTATAGGAGTTTTATTCAGGGAAGATACCTATGGGAAAGGAGGTGGAGAGGGAGCTGCAGGGAGTCTGGAAGAGCGTTCAGACTGCAATGGGCTGTAAGACCCCAAGCAGAAGAGACAAGGACAGAGTTGGGTAGAAGCATCACAGAGTGTAGTGCAATCTATTAAAGATCACTTGAGAGCCCTTGTGCCCACATTGGGCCACAGAAGACCTGTCTCCCAGGAACTAGTCTACTGGTCCTCACCACTATCAGGCATGGCCAGCGAGCAGCACCTGGGAGGACTGGTCACGTCCCTGATGCCCAGAGAGGAGGAGGCAGCTCCTGGCCCAGTGTTCTTCCTTTCAAAGAGAAGGACACACTCTCCTGGCCACTGAGATCACTCGTAGTATCTATCCTACACATGTAAAGTTCTGAAACGGGCAAAGTCAAACATTTTGTTTTCTGATTTGTACATAGGTACCAGAACACAAAGATAAGTAAAAGAACAACAAACCTGAACTCAGGACACTGACTTGCTATGAGAAGGAGTGTGGAGATGTAACTGGGGACTTCCATCACAGCTCACATTAATGACCTGGAAACCTCTGAGTAGAACAGAGGGTGTGTCACTGGACATTTCATTTTTCACTAAGTTGTGCACAAATATTTTGTGTATTTTTATGTCTGAAACACTGCCCAGTAATTTTTATGGAAAAGTATCCTTTGTATGTCTAAGGAGTAGTGTGTGCAAATATCTAGCCATGATGCAAGTAAAAAAGCAATGTGTTTATGTAGTAGGTCGAGACTCTGGCATGGCAACGTGGTGGGAGCAGTTGGTCATGACCTGTCATTAGAAGAAACTTGTGTCACAGAGCAGCAGTTCCCAAGACTGACACACACTCAAACCAAACCCTACTCCCAAGTCCAATCTTCTGACTTGAGAACACACCAGATCCAGTACCTGATATCAACTGTCTAGCAAGAGATCAAGTGGGACCGCCTCCATCAATGATCAAAGAAGACGGAAAAGGATGTCAGCAGGTAACTACGACCACTGCCCTCTTGTTCTTAGAGTGGTTCATGCTGCGGTCTTTGCAGAAAATCTTTCACATCCATCAATTTCTTGACCAAGTCATTGATTTGGGACAACAAGCATCTGGAAAATGCTGCTGCTACTTACCACACCCAATAATACTTGGATGCTGTAAACTTCAGAGTTTATGCATGCAAAGAAACCCAGTTAATAAATAATGGCTCTTCCTCCCTTCTCTCCTGAAGAAATCTTTAGTACCAGTCTGTATTTCTTTAAGTCTTTCTAGGACTTAAAGATGATACTGAAATCAGTCAATAGAAATAATTGTCACCATGCAAAGGCATCTCAGAAGGTAAACTCCCCATCTTTATCCTGCCCTTTATCATTACGGATGTGACCAGCCCAGGATGTCTCTGCCACCTTGCTGATCACTGCTCACAGGTGCAAGGAAGTCCACCAAGGATGGTCAGCGTCCCTGAGCGAAATGCACAAGGGATGTGCGAACCCAACCAATCTGTTCCACTATCAGAAATTCAGGAATGCATGCTCTCTCTTCTCACAATACTTTATAGTCTCTACCACATAAAGTCACCAAGCTCATGTAACTGTCATCAAGTGCCGGCTGCATTGGACACTAGTAGTGAAGAGCTAGAGAGAGAAACTGAGGTAGAAATGTGATATGTTGAAGCAGAATTTTCTATTCCCAATTCATTATTATTCATCAGAAATTGAATACTGGTTTGCTACCACCGAGATTTTTTTCTTTTGGCCCATGAACCTGTGTTATAACAAAATATTTCTAACACCAAATAATTGCTGCCTTCCTAGAGTGTTGTTGATATGGTCATGAACTTATGTTCACTGACTAGAATGCTGATCTCAGTTTTCTAGTCTTGTATTTAAGAATTTTTGTTTAGTTGCATAACTCAAATTGGACTCTAGTTGTGTTGTTGTCGTTGTTGTTGTTGTTGGTGTTATTCATTCGTGGTTCTGGGTATCAAACCCAGGATCTCATGCATGATAGACAAACACTTGGTCACTGAGCTGTATTCCCATCCTTGATTTTTCATGTAAAAAAATCATATGTCAATTCCATTATTGAGGTTACTTATAATTGAATAAGGAAGTTTTACATAATTTTTATTTTGTTCCTTATTCATTTAACCAAGAAAACCATCCATCCAAGCCTCCATGCTCTATCTTAACTGAAGTTTTTGTCTCTGGAAATAAGATTTTTCACATTAAACGCACACTTTTAAGAATGTATTTCTTTTTGTTTTCATCTGATTTTTTTAAGCTTTGGCAAAGTTTATTTGAAAAACTAAAAGTGGAGAGTGAGGGAAAAGCTGCCTCTGTAGAGTGAGGTTGGGCCGAGTAAAAGAGGAAAAAGCAAAACAAATGTACACGCTGGAGGACACAGGGCAGGCTTCCCTAAGGGAAGCCACTATCGTCATTTTCATCGAATTTTATTTGCCTTCCTTTTTCTAACTTGGGTTGACTCTTAAGCCAATTTCAGTCATTCACTCTTTCTTTGAGACATAGCCCTTCCTTTGATTATCGCTCTCATAACACCTGTAAATTTAATATGAAGAGCTCTCCATTTTCAGTTTTCTAAAATATTCAAAATCATAAATTTAAGTTCAGCACTTGGAAAGGGGAGACTTCCATCTTCTCCCATATGATTGGAGTCTGTGATTACAAATAATAGAATATATAGTTTTTCCCATCTAAAATTCATTAAGGTTTCCTTTCTGGTCTAATTATATTTTACAGTTACTCAATGAACACTTCACAAGTGTAATCAACTATTGGTAAGGTAAAATCTTCAGTTTAGTCTATTTAATTAATCTTAGTGTTATTACCCAGATTCTCTGTATTCTTAGTTTTGGCTACTTAGTCTTTCAGCTAAGTAGAAAACTATGCTAAAATCTTTCTATTCTTCTGGACTATAAAGTGTTTCTTCTTGTCCTTACATAAAAATCTTTTATTGTATCTGCCATCAACGTAGTTTTTGTTTCATGAATGTTTGACCATTATGTCTATTGTATGCCTGATAATTTTTATCATGTTAAATTAGCTTTCATCACTTTTAATGCCTTTATACTTTAAATCCTTAGTTATATTATACTAATAGATGAGTCTTTTCTTTGTGACTTTTGCTTTTTTGTTTGTTTGCTCACATTAGCCCAAAATTTTGGCTTTAATCTTTCTAGGTTTGTTTCCACTTTTTCCCTTTCATAGATAGATGTGTCCGTTTACAAATAGCACATAAAGAGATTTTGTTTGCAGAGCTTTTTTTTAGCTTTAGACTAGTATCATTTTTTGTTTTAATCTATTTATATTTATATTGTCATGAATAAAATGTTTAGCTTATTGGTGCTCATTTTGTTTCGTGTTCTCAGGATTTGAGAGAAACTTTATTATTTTTCATAATAAATATAATTTCACGCCATGTGTTATTCTGTTTTCTATGATGATATGAAAGTTACTTTTTAAAATTTCTACTAGTAACTACCTTCAGATCTTTAAACTGGACTATCTTATATTTAACTCATGTACATAAGACTTGAAATATATTTTCCAATGCTAATGCTCAAAACCAAAATGTCTTTCCTACTCCCCTGCAAGATGACATGTTTAATTCATTTCTCCCTGATGCATGCCTTCCTTCTTCCCAGTTTTTTTAATAATATGCAGAAATTTTTAAAACGTTAGCATAATAGAATGATAAATTTTACATGATATTTGTTCCATTAATTGCACTTAGTTTAAGAGTATATAAAAGTAATTACAGTAGCTATTTTAATTTTTCTAGTCAACAATTCCATACTGAAATAATCCCACTTTTAATTACTTTGATTAATTTCTGGGACAATCTAAATGAACTTTGTAGAATAAAGTTTATGAAAGAGTTAACCTACAATAGTTTTTTACACTGTAGGGCCTTTCCGTCTCTGTTTCCTCTCCTGCACACTCCTCAAAAAAAAAAAAGAAAAGATGAAAAGGAACTGTGGATAATTTAGCTAATATAAAATTAAGAAACTGAGGGCTAGAAATGTAGCTCACTGGTCAGGTGTTTTCTTAGCGTGTGCAAGACCCTGAGTTCCACCCCAAAAAACAATAAATACATAAAACTAACAGTGGGGGACACAAGACTTTTCTTTCAAGACTAATTTAGAGAAGTGTAGTACAAACCTGTATGTAAAGAAATAAACTGCCGGGTGTTTTGCTTTGCTTTGTTTTGTTTTGTTGTTGCTCTTTCTCCCTGAATAACGATAGATATAATGACAGAGATCGGGCTAGAGATGACAGAAATAATAGAGATAGAGACAGAGATGATAGAGTGGGGAAACAGAGATAGAGGCAGATGTAGAGACAGAGATGATAGATAGAGATAGAGATGCAGATAAAGACACAGATACAGATAGTGAAAGAGATGATAGAGACAAAAATAGAGACGAACATAGAGTTGAAGCTGGAGCTGGAGTCATGGGTGGGCTGAGGTTATACCTCAGTGATGCAGTGCTTGCCTAACACATGTGAGTCTCTGGGTTCAGATCCCCAGCACTGCAGCAACAAATAAATAAATAAATAATGCAGATGTAGATATTGATATAGATACAAGTGTAGATGCAGATGTGGATGTTGCTGCAGATGCAGATGCTAAAACAATGTAGATATAAACACAGACATTGATACAAAGACGTCTTTATATAGATTCTGCTGTACAAAACATCCTCCCCTCCCTCAGCTGCTTGCTAAGCTCCAGAGGAGCGACACCTGCACCTCTGCCATCATTGCGTTTCATCCTCTGACATCTCTTCTCTAGCACCCCACCATCCACAAGTGACACTGCATCCCTGCAATCTTCTCTCATTGTTTCCATTTATTTGTTCTCTTCCTTCAGATTTCGGAAGCTTTCTTTAATTTAACTCAACATCAAGATTTTTCTAATAGTCTTAACCATAGAAACTATTATTTACAAATTCAGACGCCAAACTGCAAAGAGTTATCTTTTCAAAAAATAAATCACTGTGGTTGAAATGGGGCCACAGTGCCCTAACTCCCTAAACCCCTTCACAGCTACCCTAGCTGCAGAGGCACCTTGTGTGGCTCTAGGCTATGCAGTTCAAAAACCACTACATTTCTGATTCAATTCTCTTGCTTCTTTACTACTTCCAATGTGATTTTGACACTATGATTTCATAATTAATAAAGATACTAACTATTTCATTTATTAGGTTCATTATTTTGTTTGTTAGGTTTACTAAAGCTGCCTGACTAATTCCTTTGTACACCTGTGGCTTCAGAAAGCTTACAGTCTGCATTTATGTGGCAGCACAAGTGAAAAACTTCTCTCTCCATTTTAAAACATGTTTTATTAATACATACAAATTTTACTAGGTTTTAGTATTTCTTATGACCATATAGAATATACTTTGATCATACCCATTGCCCAATTACCCTCCCTCCACTCTCCTTGGCTCTGTTCCTCTTGTCAAATAATAGTCTCCCTTCTACTTTCATGGTGTCTTTTATAAAATGCACATATTAGGGAAAACATGCACTATTTGCCTGAGTCTGGTTTATTGTATTTAACGTGATAGTCTCCATCTATTTTCCTGAAAATAACCTAGCTTCATTCTTTTATGCCTGAGTAATATACCACCGTACATATACACATTGTCTTTATCTATTCCTCTGTTGATGGGTGCCTAGGCTGCCTCCATAGCTTTATTATGAATTATGTCACAATAAACACGGTTGCACAGGTACCCCTTTAATATGCTGACTTTAGTTCTTTCAGGTCTATACCAAGGAGTGCTATAATTGGATCAAATGGTAGCTCTCTTTATAGCTTCCCGAAGAATCTCCATACTGATTTCCATAGTGGTTGTATTAATTTACATTTCCAGGAGCATTGTAAAAGGATGATTTTTCCTCTTGTCAGCATTTAATGTTTTCTGTATTCTTGATGATAGACTCTGAGGGGAGCAAGAGGAAATCTCAAAGTAGTTTTTATTTGCATTTCCCTAATGACTAAAGATAGGGAATAATTTTCATAGACTTATTGATAATTTGTAGTTTTTCTTTTGAGAATTCCCTGTTCAATTTGTTTGCCCTTTCATTGCTTGAATTATGTATTTCTGTGTTAATAAATATTTGAGCTCTCTGTATATTCTAGATATCAATTCTATGTTGGAAGAGTAGCTGAAAACGATTTTATTCCATTAGATAGGTTGCCACTTTATTCTATTGCTTGTTTCTTTTGCTGTGCAGAAACTTTTTAATTTTATGTATTCCCTTTGTTGATTGTGCCTATTACTTCCCATGTTACTGTGGTCCAAAAGTCTTTGCCAGTGCCTGTGACTTCAAGTGTTTTCCCTCTGTTTCATCTAGGAGTTTCAAGGGGATATACAGAGAAAGAGACAGAGATCATAGACAGAGACAGAGACATCGACAGATAAAAAGGAGAGTTATAAGACATACCACTGAAATGCAGAGGGTAGCAACTATTTTGAAGCCCTATATTCTAATTAACTGGAAAATCGAAAAGAAATGGACAAATTTCTAGATGCATATGACCTACCAAAATTAAACCAAGAGGATATCACAGTGATCCTCTGGATTTCAGTGGTATCTCTTGTAAATCTCTTGTTTTTTAATCTCAAACTGAACAGATTTGAATTTTTTCTTTCTTTTTTGTTAGTTTGGCTACTATTTCTTTCCGTCTGTTGGGTCTGGTTTTGATTTGTTCTTGTTTTTCTAAAATCATGAGTGCTTCTTTTCATATACTAGAGCTTCTTAGAGACTTTCATACATAGGTTTGTAGAAGTTTCAGTCCACCACCAGCTGGCTCCAATCTAAGACAGCATGGCAGAGGGACAGGGCTGAGGAGAAGCATAGCAACTGGAAGCAGAGTTCAAGGGAGGAGCCAGAAAGGGCCGAACACTTTCAAAGAAGTCATATTTATTAAGATTTGGGGCAATTTTAATGGCACAATTGACTTTCAGAGATGGTAGTTCTCTTTGAAAAGCCAAACTAAAGAAGAATGAACCTAAATTTACAATTTTCTTCTCATTAAACACAAGTAAATATACTTTTTAAAAATAAATTTAAACTACTGAAAGCATCTGTCCAAAGACTGGAGGAGTGCCGGATGTGTTAGTAGCTATGGCAACCACACAGATTGAAAAGGAAAGCAAGACACTGTGATTTAGGGACTGAGTCTTTGCTTCAGATCTGTTCCCAGACATTTAAGGAGTCGTTAAATGTTAGCTTTCTTCAAAAGAAAGCATTTCTTATCATGATCATCTCCATTTTCATTAAAATGCATTGTGTTTCCATCTTGTCTTTGGCTTCCTGAAGTTTATTGAGTTAAAGTTAGATGTTTTCTAAAATTTTCTGCTCTTTCCAGTAATAAACTTTTTTTCCAAAGAATACCATTCCTCTGCCCTTGAGTCCCACATTCTTTCTCTCCCATGTTCAGGCCTTTGATCAGGGAAAGATCTGTCTTGATATTTGCTTCTAACAACATGTATGGTTTTGCTTTGGTCTCCCCTGTCTGCTGAACCACCCACCCCAGCCCATGCCCCCGCACCTTGCAGTGTACATGACTTGAGGAAAGCTACTCTCCTCTTTGCACTAATTCATTAGTGTTTCCAGTAGCCAAATTCATAGCTCTCCATTACCCAGGCATCCATGAGGAGAAAGGGATGGGAAGAGAAGTAGACAGAGAGATGAGCAGGCAGCCTCTATAATGGAAGAGTTTTCTCTGACCTCTAGATCCTTACTTTCTTCTAACAGAACTGCTTTCTCTATTTTTTCTAAAATAGAAATTCTTCCTGGCTTCTAGTAAATTATTCAGTAAAAGTTCTGGTTTCGAATTCTTTTTAAAATTTGAGTTTTCTTTCTTATGTTCACAATGATGTTAGTAGGAATGTGGAGGAGGGTAAACTAAGAGTCTTTAGTTTGCTGCCATCATAAACCACAAACTCATGCGGTGAATCAAATACTCCAGGTCACTAGTCAAACCTGCAAGCTTCCTTGGAGTTAATAAGAATGATGGGTACTGCTGGCAGCAAAATATGTCCCTGAGAATGAAGAAGAAATGGAGGGCTTGCGTGCCGGTGAACGTGCGAGTGTGTGTGTGTGTGTGTGTGTGTGTGTGTGTGTGAGAGAGCATGTGCACACATGTGCATACACCTAATGTGTACATGTCTATGCATATGCATGATGTGGGCTGACAAAATTGTCAAGAGACAAACAAGAAATTTAGTAAAATTTAAAATCAGTGAGTTTTTACTACTAATTTATGAAGTGGTCCTTCAGGTAACATGGAAACGGCACTGATTCTATCACCTCCGTGATCTGAAGGATGCTGAGATTGCAAAGGGCCTTTGGTGCTTAGCTACTCAACCTCCACTCACTCATCTCCCCTCCTACCAGTACTCAGCTAACCCAGATCCATGGACTTCTCATCAGCCCTCTGCTTTGGATAAGGCTGATCCGACTCAGCACCCCAGTCAGGGTCATGCCATCTCTCCATTCATATAGGTATCATATATATCAGGCATTATCTCAAGAGATAAAACTATGGAACTGGAACTGTCCTGGGAGAACCTAGGAGCTGAGAAAGGCTTAGAAGTATAGAATTTCTTCTGATAATGTGGGAAACATGCTCATGGCCCTAAAGTCAAAGTTCATTGATCAAGAAGTTTCAATCTATTAATTCCTTACTCTAGAATAAGGACAGATAAATATCCTTAGAAAGTTAAAGGATACTTGATAATGAAGAGAAAAAGAACAAAATAAAACACAAAAACACATACTAAAACAAGTAGAGTTAAAAATGGGCAGGTTTGTGAGAGTAGATAAAACACAAAATCTCTATTGTCCTTAGAAAAATAGAAGATGTTTTACTGATCAAACAAGAAGAGTCTACTATAAAAAATGAACTATTGGGGAGCCAGAAGAGTTTCTAGGAGAATAATAAATGATTATAGTAAAACAAAAGGGAACAAAGAAAATAAAGATGAATACATCTCTTGGAATGTGAAGCACAAGAAAAATAGACAAATATGTAAGAAAAAAAAGAAAAAGAAATTTCAGTCTAAAAGTTTAATATCTATCTCAGTTACTTTTCTCTCATTGCTGGGACAAAGTACCTGACACCCAAAATTAAAGAAGGAAAGGTTTATTTAGCTCACATTTGTGGAGGTTTCAGTCCAAAATCAGCTGGCTCCAAAGCAAAGTGGCATGGTACTGGGGCAACATTTTAAGGCAGCAGCCAGCAAAAGCAGCCAGGGCAAAGAGGGGGAAGAACAAGCTTCTTTTCCTTCTTAATATTGTACACAGGCCACCTCCCTCACCCCGGGGCCAGTATAGCACTCGCAAAATCTCCTTTCCCTCCTCTTGCACAGTATGGGAATGTTTATAAAGTAAGAACACTGGCTCCCTGATGAGTCTTTTAGTTAAATTTCTAAACTTTTTTCATTGATACAGTGTGTCAACCATAACAATGTCTAAGCCAGGCATGATGCTAATGCCCATAATTATAGCATGGTGGAAGGCTGAGGGAAAGGAGGACAATTTAATGGTTTAGAAAGGATCCCTAGATAGATAGATAGATAGATAGATAGATAGATAGATAGATAATAGATAGATAAATGATAGATAAGAGAAAAGGAGAGGAGAATGGAGGAGAGGAGAGGAGAATGGAGAAGGAGAGGGGAGAGGAGGGGAGAGGAGGAGAGAGGAGAGAAGGGAAGGGAAGAGAAGAGAAGAGAAGAGAAGAGAAGGGAAGAGAAGAGAAGAGAAGAGAAGAGAAGAGAAGAGAAGAGAAGGGAAGGGAAGGGAAGAGAGGATAGATATGTATCTGGGGATGTAGCTTAGTGGAAAGATCCTGAGCTCACTCTCCAGTTGGCTTAGTTACTTTTCTTGCTGAGACAGAACATCTGATACCAAAAGTTAAATGGGTAAACATTTATTTTGCTCACAGTTTGTAGAGGTTTCAGTCCATGGTTGGATGGCTCCAAATCATGGTGGCACATGGCAGAGAGTCAGCAGTTCATGGTGGACAGAAGGTAACAAAGCAACAAGGGACCTTAACAGCATTTTTCTGTCCTTTTATCTTATCTAGACTACTCGGGGGGAGTAGCACTCACACCCTTAATCATAGTGACCTTGAGCATAACATTGCACCAGGAATCAATTTCAGCATCACATACTCTCAATTCAGTCATGTCTGAAAAAGCCCCCTATGACTGCATGAGGCTTTGGGGGAGGCACCTAAACACCAACCACAACACCAGGACTACCAAAAAAGAAAACGTTTAATGTCTGAGTAAATAGTAGTATCATAAAGAAAGAACAAGGCAAATAAAAGGAGATGAAATCCTCAAATCATCAGAAAGGGATATTTACAGTAGTGAAAAAAAGCAGACAATTTCAAAATTAGTAGACCAAAACAAGGAAAATGAAAATGAAGCAAAACCTAGATACATAAATGTGAAATTATTTTTAAAAACAGGATATAAATATCTTTAAAATTTATAGAAGAAAGGAAGGTGTAACAGGAGAAGAAGGAAGACATGGAGAAGGAGGAAAAGAAGAACCAAAAAAATTATTATTATTATGGAATAAAACCTCACTCAAGCAAGAATAGAGACAAATAAATGTGGCTCAGGTTTACTTGTTATCCCCAGACCTCATGTGTACAGCCATGAAAGTTGATGTAAATCCATCTCTTAAAGATCACTTTCAAATGCAGTATAGTTAGTGGTTGTGTTATGGAAATGAGGAATTTTTTCTTCCTGGTTGAATAAAAGCTATCCTTGGTAACTGAAAGTTATAGATAAAATTACAGCGACAGAAATGTGTAGATTCAAAGCCATCTATATCAGAACAACTAAAATGGAAGCAAGCATGATTCTCAGAACAGCTCTTGTTGACTTCAGAGAAGCCTCCAAAAACAATTGCACTATACATAAAGATTTGGGAAAGTATTGCTCCATAGAAGCTGGAAATTTTATACTTGAATACAGTTTCCATTAGTCAATTAAAAAAAAGAAGTCAGCTGATTATTGTATTAGTTAGTCTCCTGAAACTGTAACAAATACCCCAGATAATCAACTTATAAAGAGAAAGGTTTAGTTTGGATCACAGCTTTGGAGGTTCCAATCATTGTTTTGGGCCCCTGACAAAGCAGCACACCATAGCTGGGGAGCAAACAAAAGCATATGGAAGGGGCTGGGGTTCTTCAGTTCAGTTTGAGGCCATGCATTCACCCTCTGGCCTAAAGATCACCCACCGGGTCCCCCCTCAGTAAGGTTCCACTATCTCATACAGTCCAAAAACAAAACAAAACAAAACAAAAACTTCATGGACTGGTGGTTTGGAAAAAATGCAAATTTTAAATAAAATCCAATCAACTTTATTTAGTTCATTATTTCACAAATTAATTTATTATGATGGCATGTTTCTTTCCATTAACTCTTACTAGTATATATCAATGTGCTAATATTCTCAGAAAGCAAGGATTTAAATAACTCATATAAAGGTAGCCAATTTTAATAACAGACTAAGGTTTTTGTTTATTCACTAAAAGGTTAGGAGGTTTTTAAATACATGCTAACCTGTGGGTTTATAAAGAAAAAAAGAACATAGAGAAAAAAACAAAAATATGAAGAAAAAACATGAAATGACTTCTCATTAAGCATTCTCCACTGGAAAACAATGGAAAATAGTGAGGATGAAAGTGTGGCTCAATTTTTTGTGTAACATAGGCAATTTGGAGTGAGGTTTTAGAAATTCTGGGGTTCAGAATCTGAAACTCCTGTTTGAAGGTTAAGAATAATAGAAAAGAAGCAGGTCTTAATATTCTTATTCACCTTGTGTGCTTTGCATTTATTACCTTGTGTGCTTTTGCATTTAGTGGGTCCAAGCCCAAATTCACATCATCTACTTACAGACAAAACTTGGTTACCTGGGTACCCACACATACCTGGAAATTTTCCAAGTGTTAAAATAACAGAGGAGTTATGTGTGTTTGGGAGCAGTAGGAGTTCGGGTGAGAATATGGCCAAAGCATTTCTGGGAGTCACTGTAGATCCTTTGAAAAGTCAGTGAGGATGCAGACATAAAAAATCTGATGAGATTCCAAAGCACCAATTCATGAGCTTATTGATAAAAAGGGTCAGAACATTCTAATTTGGTTACTACTTTCTACAGAAAATATGTCTTCAGAGGCAAAAAGGAAGCAAAAATCAACCCAAAAAGACCAGAAAAAAAGGAAGGTCTTAGAAAGTAGGCTGGTGGAAGGGACTAAGAGATGAGACTGAATTCTCGCTTCAAGGTGAAGGTCAAGTGTTCATTACCTGAGAATCAGGTGATTGGCCTATGCCAATTAGTACCTGGCTTTTCCACCTCTGCCATGGATCTAAAATAAGCAAGTGACTCAACTAGATACTGTGCTAAGGAGTTCTGGGGGGGAAAAAGCAAAATTTTGAAAGAATGGCTTCTGCTTTATTTTGTGCTAAAGAGGTTACTGCTACCAAGCCCGTAACCATGGCTACTATGTTGCAAGCATGATGGAGGCTCCTGGAAGCTGGAATTGGCCCTATGAAGTGCAGTGGAAATGAGGGAATCACCTGGTCTCTGAGAAGCTGTGGAGCCACTGAATCAACTCCAGGCTGATGCTAACCCTGCCTTTACAAGTTGCAGAGTCCAAACCATAAAACATGACTTTTCGGAGTTGAGACCTCTATGAGTTGAATTTTTTATGTCTCTAGATTAAAGAATCTCAACTCGCCCAACTCTCTATGCCTCTTAAGTGTGACATCAGCTGCTTCATGCTGTTTCCAAAGTGATTACCCTTGAAGAAGGCAACAGAAGTCCTACTGGCCCAGAGAATCCAGTGATAAAAATCAGTACTAGCTCTACTGGGCTGATGTGGCCACCTTCCCACTCAGAGGACAGTCACACCATCACTGACATTGTGGCTGTGGTAATTTTCTTATGGCACAAACTACTTGAGACCATAACATGCATCCCCATAGTCACACTTCGAAGCAAAAACACCATCTCTATCCTTGACTGTTCCCTCCAGATTGCCTCTGGGGAAAACCAGGCCCTCTCATATAAATGGCAACAACTTGTACTAGAGACAAGGACCTTCCCTGACCGGACTTGAGAGCTACGCAAGTGCCCACCGCTGTGTCCCCAACACTAAGCACAGCACCTGATCCTCAGACTGCCTCCCAAAAGTTGTATAAAGAGTGATACAGGAAATGTGGCCTTCAGAAACATTACTGAACTCTGCCTAATTACACATACCCTTTATTTCAATGCTCAAAGTAATTGAACCAGTAAGGGTAACTAAATTAATTGCCCCCAAAATTCTAGGTTTTATCACACAGGTATTGTAAGAAGATAGGAAAAAGAATTAGCCAGTCCACTAGAAGAAAGATCTCACCCTGATGAAAGGCTGACCAAGGTGGGCAGAACAGTGGACTGCAGGACATGTGTGGTCACGAGGCCTTGATTGAGTTCTAATCTCTGTTTACTAGAGGTGCAAACTGTGTGTATTGGGTATGCTATGCCCTCCCAAGTCATCATATACTTTTGACGGGGCTAAGTTTGGCACTTGCTTGTGTTGGATTTGTTGGCTAGCACCGGGATTGGCAATGTGAGTGCTGTACCCGCCCAGGGGTGGAGCTGACATACAGTGTGAGGGAAGGCGGGTCTTCCTCTTGCGCTTCCACCCACTTTCTCTCTCTCGCCAGCATGCCTTGCTGCTTGTGGCCACCACGAACGGCAGCCCTGCCATGCCATGCTGCCTTGCAGCCAACTGAGTATGGACTGAAACTCCCAAGAAACTGTGAGAATAAACCTTTCCTTCCCTAATTTTGGGCATGAGGTATTTTGTCTTGGCAACAAGTGAAAAGTAACTAAGACACTGTGGAAATTAATAATTTTTATTCTTTCACAAGAGTTTCCAAAGAACCTATTGGGGTGGTGAACATGAGAAGAGTTTTGTTGGCAACATGAGTTAGGCTCTGCTTTAGTTTTCTGTGGCTAAGAAAGGCAAATTGGAGGCTCCTGTGGGAACTCTTGAAGTAGCAGCCAGTGACATAGAAATAACAATGAACAGCTCCTTCCTATTCCATACACCTTGCTAAATCAGATGCTTGTTAAAATGACAAATGGAAATTAAGTTAAAAGGAACTAAATCTTAAGACCCATAATGCTAAGAGAAATAAATTGGCACCAAAAGTTAGATACTTCCTGGTTTCTCTTATCTGAGAAACCCAAAATATAAATAATTTAAGGAGCAAAATAAAATAGAGATGATAGGAAAAGAAAAAAAGCATATAAGGAACAGTAACACCTCTATCTTTGAGTGTTTCAGGATAAGTTCTATTACTACTACTTAGAAAAGCATAAAGTTAGATCCTACCTCAAATTATGCTTCAAAACAAATTGCAGATTTACATTATTTCATTTAAAATAAATATAAAAATTAAATCCAGTACAAAATATAAACTTACTTTTTCCAGTTTTACCATGAAGAAGAGCTCCCCAAATATAACAGAAAATAAAGATCTCTGAAAAGAGTGATAGATGCCCACTATTGAAAAAGAACCATCCTACTTCGTCTTTTCTGTGACATTTTAAAAGTTTGTAACAGCTCTAAGATTGAGACTGACATCATAAAATCATTTTCAGACATGTGTTCTTAAGTAGTTTTCATTACTGACACAGGTTTCAACTCAATTAAAACCATTGGTATCTCCTTAACTTTCACGGGATGGTGGTCTATAATGAGCATGTGTAGAATCATGGTTAAGGTGTGGCTTTAGGAACTGCTGCTGACCCAATAGCATCTGCCTTGCTGTGTTGACATAAAGGTCAGTTGCATCAGAGTTAATTCATATGGAAAAACAACAGCACAAAACTCACAGATAATTCTACTATATGAGAAATCTAAATTGTGTGTCTTAATTAACTTCCTGTCACTGAGACAAAATACCAAACACACCCAAGGTAAATGAGAAGAGGTTTATTTTAGCTCAAGGTTTGTAGAGGTTTCAGTCCATAATCAGCTGGCTGCAAGGCAGGGTGTCATGGCAGTGGAGTGTGGCAGAGACGACATAACCCATAGCAGGGCAGACAGGAAGCAGCGGCAGCAGACTTCCTTTCTCTTTTATTCCATCCAGCTACAAATCTATCAATTGGTGTCACCTACACCCACAGTGGGACACCCCATTATCCATACCCAGAACTATGATAAACCAATTAGTAGACCAATTAGTTACCACACACCCTTAATCCATTTTCACACATCCTAGATCCAGCCACCTCTGAAAACCCTGAACTATGAGCACATAAGGCTTTAGGAGGACATCTAGATACAAGCCATAGCAATTCTATATATGTGCAGTGGTACCTCAGTTCACAAAATTAATTCCTTGATTCTGGTTGCAAATCAAATTGGATGAGAACTGAATCAAATTTCTTCATAAGGTCAACACTGAACATGACCACTGAGAGCTTCAACAGTAAACTTTTCCAAATGCTTTTAAGAGACCATCAATCTTACACAAACCGTTCCAGAGGATAGAATAAGGTGGAAATACTCCCAAACTTCTTTGTTCTTTTCTAGTACATCCATAATACCAAAAGCTCAAAATATAAAAAACTTGTATAAAAGAAAATGTATCATCCAGTCACCTTCATGAGCACAGATGCAAAATTCTAAAACCAAAATACTGGCAAATCAAATCTAGTCATATAAAAAAGAAAATTAATAATGGTTGATCAAGTTCGATTTATTTGAAGAATTTAACATTATTTTAGCATTTTGAAATCAACTAATATTAGACACGAGAATAACATAAAAGAAACAAAAAAATTTTCTCCATAAAATATAAAAAATACATTTGTCTATTTATGTCACCTATTTATGAAAAAAATTTTAGAGAATTGTCAACAAAAGGACTTTTTTAATCTGACAAATCTTCTGCTATGTATAAATATGTATATTAATATATCATTACATACAGTAAGCATAATTATAGTAAGTATAATATACATTGAGAATAATTAATGTTTAGTGAAATGTATCCAAAGTTTGTGACTAAGACACTTACTATTATCAACATTTCTAGTCAAATTGGACTGAAATTCTAGTCAATATAATAAATTAAGAAAAAAAGAAAGCTCAAAATACTGGGGAAACTATTAGAAATAATTATCACTATGCATGCATGATATAACATCTAAAGAATCTACAAATAAGTGAAAACCATTAAAATGTTCCAGAGAGGGATTTTAAACTACCTAAATAATTGGATAAAGTTATGCTATGTCCATGGATTTGAAGACAAATATTCACAGATGTCAGCTCATCTGAATAAATCTAGGGGTTTAATGTAATCTTAATAGTAGATCTAACAGGTACAGTATAATTTCAGTTACTCAGGAGGCTGAGACAGGAAGACTGCAAGTTTGAGTCCAACCCTGGCAACTTAGTGAGATCCTATCTCAAAATTTAAAATAAGATCTAGTGGTGCAATTCACTGGTAAAGACCTTGAGTTCAATATCTTGTACCCTACCCCCAAAGAATTTCAATAGATCTGCTTATAAAAATTGACAAGGTATCAAAAAAAAAATTGACAAGGTAACTCTAAAATATACATAGAAATGCAAAAAGGTCAACAACATTCAAAATAAACATGAAAAGTTCAAAAACAAATTCAAATGACATATACTTTGAGATATTACAACTTATTGTAAGGCTCTAGTATTAAGACTAGCAGAAGACCAGACAAGGAAGCCAGTGGAACTGAATTGAGAGGTTAAAAAAATACATATACAGTATGTGTTCACCAGGATTACGGCAAAGCCAATACTGTATAGTACACTGAGAAAGGATAATCTTTTCAATAACAATAATGGAGAAATATGATAGTCAGAAAAATAAAACCTGAGTGGGTGTCTCTTACTGTAAACAAAAATTAATTTCACATGAATTTTAGATCCAATGGTTTGATTTTTTGTTTTGTTTTTGTTTTGTTTTGAAGCAGGGTCTCACTTTGTAGTGCAGGCTGACCTTGAACTTGCTTATAGCCCAGGTTAGCCTCAAACTCACAATGATCCTCCTGCCTCAGCTTCCCACATGCTGGGATTACAGGCATGCACCACCATGCCCCGCAGACCCAATTATAATAGATAAAAAGGTAAAACTTCAAGGAAATAACTTAGAAAAATGTAAAGTCTTCATAATCTTTGGGTGGACTAATATTTCAAAATACACACATAAAAATATGAACATAAAAGAGAGTGACAGATTGTTACATTAAATTAAGAATATCTGCTGATCAAAAGATACCATTATGTGAAGGAATGAAGCCAGACCTGGTGGTATATGCCTATGAACCCAGCACTGTGGGAGGCTGAGGCAGGAGTGTCACAAATTTGAGCCCAGCTCAGGCAACTTAGCAACTTTAAAAGACTTGTCTCAAATTTAAAAATATGTATATATATAGGGCAGGGGATGTAGCTCAGTGAGAAGGACCTGGGTTCAATCCCCAGTACCTCAAAGAACTCCAACACATCAGTTGTCAAGAAGAGACAACAGGCACCAAGACAAGAGTCTTAAACAAAAACTTCACAAAAGAGCCACGTCCAAATGTTCTCAGCATCTGTGTTATTCAGCTTTCTGTCACACTGACAAATACCTGGGAGAAACCAACCAAAAAAAGAATAGGTTTACTCAGGCTCATGGTTCTGAGTCATTTTGTCTAGATTCCTCAGGTCTGCGAGGAGGCTGAACGTAGTGGTAGAAGCACAGGGTGGGGGAAAGCTGCTCATGGGGACAGAAAACAGAGAGATAGAGATAGAGATAGAGATAGAGATGATAGAGATAGAGATAGAGACAGACAGATTGCATTCATAACCAAACCCCGCTCCTCAAACCCATTAAGCCCAAATCCATAAATAGATTAATCTATTCATGAATTCATAATATCAGGTCTCTCACAACCCTCTTTCTTCTTCCGAGTGGCCACTGTTGTGTCAGTGACCTATCCTTCAGCACATGACCTTGGGGGATATTTAAAATCCAAACCAGAGCAACATCACTAGTCATCAGGGAAATATATAGATATAAGAAAGCACCACTATGCACCTGCTAGAATAGTTTTTAAATTTTTTAATATAGTTATACTATTTATTGCAAAAATATTGGACAGTTGGATTTCTCATAGACGTCTGATAGAAATACAAACTGATACCACCACTGAGGAAGACAGTCGACGTGGACTGAAGCTGTACATATGCCCACACCGTATTCCTATACCCGTGGCCAAGAGTAGTGCATACATATATAAACGAATGCATTATAAGAACTAAATTCCTAGTATCACTATTTTAATAGTAAAAAACTGGAAACAAGTCAAACATCCATTCAGGGTATGCTGGATAATTTGTAGGAAAATGGATGTACCTTGAAACAATCATGTTAAGTGAAATAAGGCACACAAGTTAGAATATCACACGTTTCTCTTATATAAGAAACTCAAATTATAAACAATTTAAAGGCAAAAATAAATTATGATAGGAAACAGGGAGATGGATCTTTTGCAAATGAGAAAGGGACCAAAAATTGGAGAAAGAAGTGATGGAGAAGAGGAAAAGGGAAAATAAAAGGAATTAAGGTGCATTATGCTCATGTGTTAACTCGCCATGATGAATGTAATCACTACACACTGCAAATTCGTAGTAATAAAAAATCTTTTAAAGAATAGATTAAATAAATAAGTAGTGACATAAACAGACTCCTGCTTCTCACAGCACATCTGTGAATCTCAAAATGATATTAGACAAAAGACACCTACAAGAAGCGCAACAGTATGGTTAAAAGTGTGCAAAACAAATCCAGTGACAGAAGTCACAATAGTGTTACTTGGGCGTAGAGGGGACAGCATCTAAGCAGACATAGGAAAGGATCCAGGCTCCTTGCACTGTCATATTTCTGACACAAAGGCTGACCCAAGGTGGTCAGAAGGAACCTGAACACATCAAAGTCCTGTCAATTATAGTATTTTAATAAATGTCGTTTGTGCTGGTGGTGTCTACTCTTGAAGGGGTATGAATACAAACACGACCCAATTACTTTGCTTCCTATCACTCTTTTGGGGAGCAAAGTCATAGACCCATGACTAAGAAGCCACTGCCACCCTGTGGCTACCATCCCTAATTCCAGGCTCAGCTATTTGGAACATAAATCAACTTCCAAACTAGCGGGATGACAGCAAAAACTTCTGTTAGATTTCTGCACATGCACCCATTATTTCTTTCCCAAGAAATTATTTATGAAAGCAATCACTTCTCCCTCAAATCACTTAGTTCTAGTAGTTAAAACATTCAAACTTGATTCTATACTTGTTTGATAGATAAAAATAGGAAGAATGATACCCACCAGTTGTTGAGTAGTTCTTACATGCCAGACAATGTATTGTCCTTGCATGAATTATGTCATTTATTAGGCATAATAATTCTATGAAGAGACCACAACTACTATACTCATTCTAGAGATGAAGAGATATAGATATGCTGACATTTCTCAAAATCAAAACAGTTACTAAATCATCAGTTGGAATTTTAATCCAGAGCTATAGAATTCCAGACCTCTTTCTCTCCTATTTTCCAAACATCCAAGTTGGACATTTTTTATTTGAATAAAGAGCTCAGAGATGCGAGCCTCATTGCGGGGAATGCCAATGACTCTCTGTGGACCATGAGAAAATCATTTTACTGTCAGGGATTCAATTTTCTTATCTGTAAGCTGAAAGGCTTGCCCAGTTGATCTCTCTGAGTCTCTTTCCCTTCCCATCATCTGATAGTTCCTGATAACAGAAGAAAGACATTAATCTAAGTCACTTGCAATATGTTTTTACAGTGTGGTACAACTATTTTTAGACTATCACAGTATAAGAACTCATTTCATGGAACCAGTCACAAATTTCCCACAATCTTTGGGGGAAATCCAAGCTGGAGTGAGTCTAGTGCTTAATGAGATGATGTAATGCAGGAAAATATATAGCTGGAAGAAAATTTTATTAGTGTGAGTAAATGTGCATTTCAAGTGAATTACAAGACCTTAAGAAGTAAATGTATATGCCCCAGGGGGGAAATCACCTAAGACTTTAAAACAGAGCATGCAGTGTTCATTTGCAGGCATCTGAGAACCTCTGCAGATGGGAACAAAAAAGGAAAATTGTGCAGAACCTTTAACCCTAGAAAGAAAAGCAAATGACCTCAGAAAAATATCTTCAATTAAGCAAATTGAGGACACCTAGTGACAGGTGCGCTTGTCAGATAAAGGAGCTTTATAACACAACATGAGCTAATGTATTCATTCAGCAGAAGTACGCTTATGTAAATCTGCTAATGTGAAATCTACAGGATTAGCAACTTTTAAGAATATTCATGAAACTGGTCTGGCATTCAGATAGTGAAGCAGGCACCCGCCAGCTCAACATGCCTATTTTTAAAAAAATGTTGGCTGATGCCAATACAAGAAGTTTCATTCTGAGTCATGTATACGCCTTGAAATATTACCAAACAGTCCCATAGCTACAATAATGCACAGCACATGCGCCCCAGCACATTCCAATCCCATGATGCCCACTGCAGAATTCACAACTTTGATAGACCATTAGTGACTGAGGAGTTTGGTTCTTTCCATTATCATTTCAATAGCTAGCCTTACATTGATAGGATAACTGAGGCAAGGCTTGCACAGTAAGAAAGATGTCCCATGGAGATGTGTCTGTTGTGTTTTACCTGTCTCATCTCTGCAGAGACACTCCTGAAGTTTTTCAGTCACTAAACATGAATTTGTCAATGTGCAAGCTAAAAATAAATTCAGAGATCTTGGGTGGGAGGGAATACCACTCAGTGCTCTCAAAACCTATAGAAGGTGGTGCCAAATCAAGGACCACACAATTGATTTGACAGTTCTGAAGTCACTAGCTCATCCCGATCCATAGGTACCATGCTAAGCAATCTAGCTCCCAGGATGCATTGGGTCGTGGTATCCACATCCTTAGGTCAAAGAAGCACAGAAGTGAGTGAGACCTCTTCACACCTCCAACACCCCCAAGTGTTGCTGTCTCCACTTGTGATGTGGGGACTCCTTCGTCCATGTCCATCTGACCATTTTAGGATGGCTGCTGTCCCGCCCAATAGCCAACACCTGCTCCAAGTATCTCCAGTTCCCTGGAATGACCATGGCTCTTCAGTGACTGCTTCAACCCTAAAAGGCTCACCCCTCTCCATTACCTATCCAGTGATCATAAATCCATGGGATGTTACAGCAAGGATGGAACTCAAGACATGAAGCTCTCTTCTTACACCAATGCAACCCAACAAGAATTTCTGTACTCCTAGCAACTGGTATAGTGCCTGGAAAATAACTGATACCAAATAATTATTGATTAGATAAACATATTTCCAAATGGTTCACATCATCTACAGTCTCTGAGCTCATAGCTCAGCTAAAGGGAAGAGAAATGTTTAAAAGTAACTATAGTTGAAGAATAATAAACCACAGCCATTTGAAGGGACATGTGGGAGGAATTGGCTTTTGAGGTAGATTCTAAAAAACTGGATAGCAAAGCACAACAAACAGATAAGAAAATGTTTCTTTTTTCTTTTTAATCTTCCCTTTCTAGCTTCCTTGCTTGCATTCTTCTGAGAATTTAAATCTCTTTTACTTATATTTTATCTCTACTTTATAGATAGCCTCATACACAATCTCCAATGAGTGTTCATGAGTTGGATAGACGAACAGGTGAGTGGATAGAGTGATGAATGAAAAGAAGGAAGCTTCGAAGGATGGAAAAAAGGAAAATGGTCCCTGTTTGAGTTCTACAATAGCTATCTATTACATACATATGGAATTTAAACTGGTCTTTATTAACCTAAGAAAATTCTAGTCACAGTTTCACCTTTACTGTGCTTTAGCCAATTCTTAAACAACTTGCAGAAATCTTTTGCTACTCTCCCTTTGTATTTCTCTAGAGAACTCTTCTGCCATTGAAATGGCGCCTACACATTTTTCATTGCTCAATCTCCAAGCCCAGTTGAAGTTACTATTTCCAGGAAGCCACTTTCTTGCTCTGAATTTCTACAGAATTTGCATTGGGCACCCATAATTTCTTTCTGAAATACAAACTGTCCAGAATCCCTTATGACTACTTCAAATGAAATCAAATTGTTCTGCCAGAGATTAGTCTTCATGAACAAAAAGCACTTTCCATTTATAACAGAATACTTTCCTAGACTTTGCACAGATCCAGACTTCCATACTACTGAGCCAGGCACAGAGAGGCAGGGAATGAAGTGAGTGAGTTTGGGTGAGAACGTGTGAAAAAGAAAAAGAGGACAAGAGAGCCCACAAGAACAAATGCAACAGAAAAGCCCACAAGACACGAGACATCAAAGCAAGGCCAGGTTGGATGATGAGCAGGTTGTTGGCTCCTGGAATGGCACAGGGTCACAAGGAGGTGACAGCACAGACTTGCTCAAGGTGTGAGGACTAAGCGAGTTTGAATCCAGCTTTCTTATTTGCAAACTGTTAATTTTGTTGAGACACCACTTCATCTAAAATCAGGATCATTTTGATCAGTAAAGTGACTCAATAAAATAAATCAAGGTTAAAAACCAATTAAATCAATATATTTGTGTTGCAAACATGATTACATGAGACAACCTTGTGAACGCACTTAGGATGGTGTTTAACAAAGTTTAGGTCTTCAATAAATGGCTGATTGCCTCTTCTACTGGAAAGAAAGAAGGGATGAAGCTAAGCAAACTAGCCACCTCCTTCCAAGGCTTAATGCTATCAAATCTGGAAACTAATTGCCTGGTATTTAAATAATTCATTGGACGATGACTGGAAAAATCAAGCCTTAAACTTGAAGGCTGTTTTTGCAAGGACAGTCCTGCCTCTACAGAACCAAGCCCGTAATCCACGAGTGAACAGGATGCTGCTGTGTGCATCCAGAGCCATGTGTCACCACTGCACGGAGCCAAGTTTTTACCAGAATGGTGCAGTTCCATCTCAAGCCCAGATCCTGCAGCTATGGTGTAGCTCTGTAATTATCTATGAAATACCTGCAGATCAGAACTGCACTTCGTTCCTCACACTCCATGGCAGCCTGGCCCTGCCACTGGGCTTTCTCTTGCAGATGTGAGCAGCCACATGAGACCACGAGCTGTACTTGGTGAGTCCTGCATCTGAATGCAGACCCCAGGGAGTGGTGCCTCTCACTGGTCCCATTTACAGTCCAGACTTGCTTAAGCAAAGTAATAATAAGAGTAGTAAAAGGTGAGGAGAGAGAGTTGCTTTTGTTCCTCCAGCTGGCAAAGACCAAATATACAAGGTCCACTGCGAGGCTTCCCTGGAGCACAGACATCAGTTGCCTTGCTGAACACGGCTTCCTCCTGGGAACCCTTCCAGCTATCACCCTGGTTCTTTCTTTTCCTTCGCAAGTCATAGTCTGTGCAAGTTGACTCTATCTTCTCCTTTCCCACTCACTGTCTCCCCAGCTATCTCAGACTCCTTCCTGCGCTGCCACCTCTTCGTGACCCTGCTCCATTCCAGGAGCCAACAACCTGCTCATTGTCCAAACTGGCCTTGCTTTGATGTCTTGTGCCTTGTGGGCTTTTCTGTTGCATTTGCTTTTGTGGGCTCTCTTGTACTCTTTTTCATTTTAGCATGTTCTCTTTATTCACTGTTCTATTTCCCAAGTTCTCTGCAGCGTATGATTTTTTAAATTTTATTCCAAACTCACCAATGATCACTCTACATATTTGCAACATTGCCACGCAGTGTGCTCTCTGGTCACCTCCCAGTGCAGCTTCTCAGGGTCCGCACTGCCTTTCTTCTTTACTGATCTCCCAAATATTATCATGGCACCTTAGGGCTCAGTCTTCAACTCTCCTCTTCTCATTCTGTTTTCTTTGATGGACCCAGCCACACTCTTGGCCCTAATTTCCAGCTCTAAGTGATGTCTCTGTAACCCCAGAGCAGATCTTTTCTTCCTATTTCCAGACCTCTTATGATAACCATCTCCTTTCCAGTGTTTCAAAGGCACCTGTAATTCAACATCCCCAAGCCAAATTCAGCATCTTGCCCAGCACCCTAAAACATCCCTCCCTCTTCTTTTCTACATGTCACCATTCTTCCCTTAAGAGTTCACACTACAAACTGGGCGTGGTGGCACACGCCTTTAACCCCAGCACTTGGGAGGCTGAGGTAGGCGGAGCTTTGTGAGTTCGAGGCCGGCTTGGGCTACAACGTGAGCACAAGGCCAACCTGAGCTACATAGTGCGACTCTGCCTCAAAAAACCTAGGGCTGGGAGTTTGGCTCAGTGGCTTAAGCACCTGTCTGGCAGGTGCAAGGTTGTGAGTTTGATCCCCAGTGCCGCAAAAAAAAAAAAAAAAAAAAAGTTCACCCTACAACTCTGATCACCACTCTCAGCTCCACAGTGATCAGGTCCTGTTTACCTATTGACTGTACCACTTCCCTCCTCCACCATCCTGCTACCCCGTCCAAGTCCTTGGGCCTTCCGCTCTGCATCATGGCATTTGTCTTCAGTGCTTCCTTCCTGTCCTCTTATCAGTCCAATCTCAAAACCCCTTCCAGTATGCACTTTCCAAAATATAACATGATTGAGACCACACACACCCAGCTCTCCAGTTGCTTCCAATGAGCCTCAGACTAAAGCCAGGAGGGCCTGTGCATGCTGTTCCAACCCTGGCCTGAGCTCTGAGCAGTCACTCCAGCGTGCATGCAGCTCCACCTCTGCACCCTGGCCTGCACTCCTTCCCTCGCCAAGTGTTTTCCCTTTATTCACACAGGGAGTTCTACACGTGCTTTGGGTCTCCATGTGCCATCCTGTGAGCTTTCTGGACCTGCTGTAACAAAGCACTGATAGCCAGATGGTTTAACCCAGAGGAATTTGTCTCTCTCTCTCCATCAGTTCTGGAGGCTACAAGTCTGAAATGGAGGTGTCTGCAGGGAGAGTCCCTTGTGGGGGTCACAGCACAAGGGACATCTGTTCCACACGTCTCTCTGCACCTCTGGGAGCCTCAGTCCTTGGCTTGTATTTGTTGTTCTCTGTGTCGTCAGAGCCCCTTCTTTTTATGCATGACTATGGCTGGATCCAAGTCTCCCCCATTCTTAAAGGACTTGAACTGTACTGGAGAGAACCCACTCTGACAACTTCATCTTAACATGACCATCTGCAAAAACTGTCTTTCCAAGTAAGGTCAACTTCACAGGTATTGAAGGCTGAGATTTCAGTATGTTTGAGAGAAATACAGTTAGACCCTTAAGAGCCATTATCCTGTCCACTCTCTTTTCCTCACTCTTCCATCACCCCACTTCCATACTTTGCTGCAAGCATTTGTCAATTAACAAGCCAAACTGACATGACCAGGTCCAGAAAGCTAATGAAGACTTGTTAGCCATCTGACCTCAAAAAAAGACAAAACTGATTTTAAAGCTCAGATACAAGGAAGCACCCATTCATCAGCAGATCCTCATGGCATTAGAGAATGGGGAGACCAAGAAGGTAATGTGCATGCACATCAGAGCTATGCACACATGGAAAGCAGCAGAAGGGCCCAGGAGGAAGTCATCCCCTTAGCCACACCTGGTGATACTTGCCCACCTTCTTTCCTGAAGTTCTCAGGTGTCAACATTGTCAACACAACTCCAGGAGGCTGCCCACATCCTGGGGCTCTTCCTCCTTCCAAAGACATCAAACTCAGTTCTCACCCTGCCATTTTTGTTTTCTCTTCCAATTTCTTTTTTCCAGTTCTTTTTTCAATTTCCCCAGGGTCCTTATAATTCCATTCCCCACCCATCCAAATAATCTAGGATAGTCTCCTTTCCTGAGCATCAATAAATTAGCGACCTTAATTCCATGTGTGGTCGTAATTTTCCTCTGCCTTTTAACTGGACACATTCACAGGTTGCAGGTTGGAATATAGACATCATTGGCCATGGGTGGAAGCATTATTCTGACCACCACACTAGTAACACCAAACTCTATTTCTATAACAATCAGCTTCACTTCTGTCTCATACCTTTAACTTCCCTGTATACGTGCATAGGAAATGCTTGGACTTCTGAGCAACTTATCATTGGGAAAAGTGAAAAGGGAAGGAGAACGTGGACATTTATTGAACACCTAATATATACTAGGCACTGTGTTACACACATCCAAAACCTGTTTATATCACACAGGACCCTGAGGACTAGGAATGGGATCACTATGTTTGCAGGAGAAAACCAAGATCCAGGCATTTAATTAAATGGCTAGTAAGTGGTGGCATTGGACACCAAATCCATGAGTCCTTTCTCAGCTGGCAACCTGTTGCCTATGCACATTCATGATGGCTTCTCAAAATGCAAGTATAAGAACAAGAAGATTTGTCCTTTATTCTAAGTTTACTTTCTCCTTCCTGTATTTTTGGTTTTAAAACTGTTTTTAGCTTAGGCAATACTGGGCGTTGGAAACAAGGATTGGTAGTGTCCAGGACCACAGCTGGAATCTCCCTCTGCTGTTCACACCTCAGTTGCTCAGTAGTCCTGGGCTGATTTATAAAATGAGGGCTGAGGTCAAGCACATGGCGCCCTTCTGAAGATCAAGGTAATGTCAAGTGTCTGACACAGGGCCCAATTCACAGTTGGTGTTTATTTTTCTCATTTCATCTTTGCAGTGCCACCCAGTTGCTTGGCATATACATGGTTCCTGTATTCAAATTCCCCCACTTCCTTCCTCCTGCTCCCTCTGCCCTGGCCTGTCGAGCACCTCTACCCAGTATGTTGCCACAATCTCCCAATCAGTCTCTGCACAACTGAACCCGCTCAGTCCCCAGTGCACCCTGTTCCTGTTCCCTTTGTTTCTGTAAATGACAATCATCTTCAGTCCAATCACCCAGGCAGCAACTGGAGAGTCTTCTCGGATCCTTTATCCTCTACAGCTACTGTGTTTTCTTGTCTCATCCCCAGTTCTCACACCACTCTACCTGTGCAGATTCTAGGGACCCACTCACTCCTGGGGCCTTCATCCCATGTCTCTGCCTTGGCTTTGCACCACTTCCACATCCAAAAGCCTTTCATAGCTTCCACATGCCTCTAAGTTCACATCCTTAGCCTAGTACTCAAAACACTTGCTGACTCAAACAACTTTCCTTCCACGCCCTTGATACAACATGTTCTAAATTTCAGCCAAATTATCAAAGACCCTCTGCTTACCTCTCATTCCCCCATGACTGCCTAGTTCCAGGCTTTTGTATGCTCTCCTCCTTCCAGCTACATGACTGGATGCCTTAGAGTAACATGTCCAGGAGTATCCCTTCCCTGGGCCCCAAATCCTGCAAGCAAATGTCACCTCTAACAAGCCTTTTCTGTGCTTGTTAGAGCTCAAATGAGCCAATTGATTGCTTGTCTTAGTAGCTGACATTCCTAGGTCTTGAATATAAAGTTAGCTAATTATGACACTACTCCAAATTTAGTTCCCCATGCTTTGTTTGAAATCCAAGCATGAAGGCTGGCTTTCAGTTATACATTTGCAGAGTGTAAGATCTCTTACCCTGGACACCTAGCCCATGTCTGTCCCAGTGAGAATGGCCCTCTGTAAATCAGGGATATGTGCTGGTACCCACCACAACCCAGTGAGGAATGTACCAATTTTCTCTGACTGCATGAGGGAGAACTGAGGAAGAGCAGCATTAAACCTTCCTCATACTCCCACCCCACCTGTAAGTCCACCTGCTCTTCAGGAACACACAGGACAGAAACAGAAAAAGCAACTCTGAGCTGCACTGTAGAGCCTAAAATGTGACATGAGGGTTCCTGATGAGATCCTGATGAGATGGCAAACCCTGCACTTTCTCTCACCTCCAGAAGCTCGCGAGTTTCATGCGTACACTTTAGGCGAAAGCACTACGACAATAAGGTTTTGTAGGCCACCACTGTGCCCCATCTCTGAGATAGCTGAGGATAAAATGCTCAATTCTGACTTTTATAAGTAAATGGACACGACTTGAGACCATACTCATAAGTGAGATAAATCAAACCCACATGTGTAAATACCGTATTGTCTCCCTAATACAAGAAACTGAAAAAGTATATATGATCCAAAATCTATAGTAAATACTATGTAAGGGTAAAAAAACAGCTTCAAGAGCAAAAGTAATTGGGAAGGGAAAAGGGGGAAAGAGGGAAGGGAAAAGGAAAAGATATAAATCTGTATATATGTATATGTAAGATGACTAAAACGACCATACTGCTGAATGTATTAGTTATTGAGAAAGAACAGTTAGTACTAATACTCATATGATTAGATCAGTTTTACATGTCTATATCTGTTAATGTAAACAACCATCTTGAAGATAACGAAACGCAAGATTGCAACCATTGTCAAGTTTCTATCATCCTGTTTTGTAAACCTGTAATATTACTGTTGTGCATTTACTCTAGTTGTTTGTTTGTCTGTTTTGCTTTTTGTCTTTCTTATATGTGTCTTTTTTTTCTCTTAAATAAAAAAAACGCTCAATTCTCTTTCTAATGAGAAATTTTAGCCTTAAACTTCTTGCATGGGTTTCTCTGTCTTCCTGCTGGAAACCAACTAACAGAATCATTTCTTATCCTGCCCCCAAATAAGTGACTAGAATGAATTTTGCTCCTTCTTGAGAACTAAGTAGAAGGTGGAAGGAGAAATTTTGATTTTTGAAGCCTATATCAATAAGCTAAATGTATGAATTTAAGAGAAAATAAAAACTTTTCTATCATTTCATTGTGTTTTCTCAAAATTATATCTGTGCTACTATACATTGAATCCAACCCCTGATTTTGATACCCCTCCTTCACTGCAAACCAACCTGCTTATTTCCTTTTAAATGTAGCCACTTCTAACAAATGCTAAGAATGATGAATATAAACTAACAAAAGAGATAAACACATTCTATCTTGCCATTTATTCTAGGAGAGGTTTACCCAAAAACTTGGTCTACTTCAAACTCTGACATTTGGTCCAGTTCAGTTGCCATTGATTTTCCTGACTTAAATTATCTTGCAAAACAATTAAAACAGTCTAAAATTCTCTGTCACTTGCTTTTAAAATTGCTAGTATCGGCAAAAGAATTATCAGACTTCTCTATATGCACCTTATAAGGAACTAGTTTCTCTTTATTCTCATGAGCGATTGTGTTTGTCCTGGGATCAGATTATTTGCCTGGTGCCATGAAAAAGCTCTTCTTGTGCAGTTCTCCTCCACTAATGGATCTGTCACACACCCATCTCCAGAGGGATGGATGAGAAATGGGGGTTTCTCTTGGAGCATTCTAAACACTGGAGAAGAGAAAACCATACACTCCAGGACTCTGGATAAGCTTTTACAGGACACTTCTGGAGACCTTCAAGAGTCCTTCTCATTATGCAGCTCAAGTAGAGAACACTCATGCTGTGTGGTTAATGTAGGGACAAGCTGCCCCCAAATGTCATGCCACCCTAAAAATAAGGCCACCTGAATTGCAGAGTCATTGAGAAGAGAAGGACTAAACCTCTGAACTTCTACACAACTCTGAAAGAGAAGTGACAGACTCAGATGCTGCCCAGGATACCTTGCAGCTAAGAAAAAGAAAGCAGGATTATTAGGATCCTGCTTTGTTGTTGGGAGCCTTGTGGATAAGGCACAGGAGTATGGTGAAGTTTCTGAAGGAATAGTCAGCAAGCAGGGGGTGACAGCCAGGGACTGGGGGAAGGGGAAGGAACAGTCAAAGTAGGGGTGCAGGTGGGACATTCATCGCTGAGTAAAAATTTACCCTTAAATGTGAGAACTGAAGGCAGCACACACATATAGTCTCATAGGCTGTGTGGGTCAGGAGTTCAGAACCAATATAGGCCATTGGCACTGGATCTAGATGTGCCACGAGACTGCGATCAGGTGTCTGCAGGAATTTCAGCCATCAGAAGGCTTAGCTGGATTTTCAAACTCCTGGAGTCTGACAGATCTCACATCTTTGCTGGATGTTGGCCAGTGGCCACAGTTCTGTGTCACACAAGACTCTCCGCAGGTCTCCTCAAGTGCCCTCATGACACCATAGCTGAATTCTCTCCCAGCAAATGATTCGACAGCATCAATGAGAAGAGAAGGTGCAGGTGTCAGAAATTTCACACCATCACTTCTACCTTATTCTCTTCATTAGAAATAAGTCACAAGATCAGCCCAAACTCTGCTCAGAGCCTCAGAGAATGTTTTCATAATTCACACTTCTGCAGAATGGCTGAAGGACCATGAAGGGAGTAATGGCAGGGAATTTTGTCAAGTACATTACTTGGCCATAAAAGCACTGTTTTACATCCAACACAGGCAGTTTAAAATAGCCATGTCAAGTAACCAACTCTTCAGACAGAATTATATTGTTCCAATTCTCACAATCTCTATCTTGGCATCAAAATATCCTGTAGTTTTGTTACGTTCAGGTACTTGAAGGCAGTGCAAGCAACCTAAGACAAAGGCCTTGCTGTGCAGGGCCATGGTGCAGGGTCTATGGCTGCACTCACCATCCTCCGACTGCCCCCAGGCTGCTCCACTGTAGAAGTGAAAATGTGTTGAAGAATTTGCATATTTTCCCCATATATTAAACTAATATTATTTTGAAGCAAGAGATAACTTTGTCACTGCAAAGGCTCCTTCACTTTATCTCAGATAAAAATAAGCAAAGCTGCTTTTAGAAGCTTTGTATACTTTCTCCCTCTGACAGCCTTCAAGTGGCAGCGTATGATTTGGTCCCCGAGACATACAAAGTGTTTTAATTAAAGGTTGTCTAAAAATACAGAACATTTCCACAACCACATCTGCCATTAACTCTTCTGACATTCTGGCGGCATTAAGTCCTGGAAAATTCTTTGCATATTACAAAGAACCCAAGTGTGCCTCTCTGCTGTCTGTCTGCTCCAACCCAGCCACCAAATGTGTCTGCAGTTAGTGACCGCAGTAATTGCAGGCACTGTGAGGCCCGCAGCAATTTGTTCTTACAACTTGAGAAACAAGCACACAGATTTTGTGGCATTTTGCTGACTGTCTTTACTTAAACATTCTGGACAAAGTAGTGGCATTAAGTGTCCACTAAACAGACCCCAGGGTGTGCTTTTCTTCCCAGTTGACTATCTTGTCTTCCTGTGAGCAGTTCAATTAATCCTCACGGGCCTGAGTTTTGCTTTTTTTAAATTATTTTTTCATTCCTATTGGACAATGAAAATGGGCCAACGGCCACACAAAGTGCTTTAGCTCCATGACAGTTCCCAGTGACATGGGTCCTAATACGCCTATTTTATGTTCCCTCTATTGTAGTTGTTTATGCTGTATGTGATGGGAAAGGAAGACTTACCCTTGAGAGGGAACAGAAGGTAGAGATAAATAGTACACGTGTTGGACAGAGTGCCTAGGTTGAACTGCTGCCTCCATCCTTTACCAGCTGAGTGATCTTGGGCTAATGACCAAACCTCTCTGTGCCTCAGTTTCTCCCATCAATAGAATTTGGGTAACAACAGTACTTACCTTAGAGACTTGTTAATATGAATTATATAAGTTAAAGGACCTAGACCTGTACTCAGTACCCAATAATAACTTTGGCCCAAGAGTAATAAATCTGATATGAGCTTGGGCCAGACCTACACTTGACAGACATATGGAGATTTAGATCCTCAGTCAGTCAAGGGAGAAACAAAATGGTGTTTTGAAGAATGGCCTCTACCCAAATGTGGTTTTAGAGACTCCATATGTGACTGGACTTCTGGAAGACAAAGTGAAGTCTAGAGATACCTCAGTCCTTATTTGGGGGCCAATTAATGGACAGCAGCCAAACCATCAGATTCACTGGAACAGGAGTCTTCTTCCATTATGCCTTCAACCCAAAACTCTTTCCTGCAAATGAGATGCTGTCATCCACACTCGTGGGGCCACTGGGGTAGCACATGAGATTTGGTCTTTAATAGTCAAAGGCCCCACACTCAAGAATCTACTTGATATATCTTTTCAGAGGTCACCCAGAGATAAATACTTCATTCATTCATCAGAACCTGGACAGTGAACTGAGCGTGGATTACTGAAAGAAAAGCAAGCAAAGGAGAAGGAGACTACATCTCCCAGAGGACTGCATGGTGGCCAGGGTGATGAAGCAAGAACAAGGCCCTGAGCAAGGGAATGGGCAGGCTGACAGGAGAAGAGACAGCTGCCAGGGAGATTTCAGAAGCAAGCCTGTGCAGTGGGAGCAGCAGCTGCCCATGCAGAGAAGAGAATTCTCAAGAAGTGTTACCTATCAACCATATCCCCCTCCTTCCTCCAAGCCTCCTCTCGGATAATTTTCCAGAAACTGAGTAATGACTGGGAGTGTTTCTAATTATCTTATCCTGAGGACTTTCAATTCATTTCATTGATACTCTGCAAAGATGGGGTCACACTGGGACCCAGTTGTTGCTAGACTCTAGATGTAGAACACCCTGGCTTCTGTGGACTCTCAACCCTGGGACTCTCAGCCCTGTGGACTCACAGTTCCAGACTAATGCTATTTAAGCAACGGTGTTTGTGCCAAGCTCTTTTCATCTTGAGGACAGACCTCACCAACAACATAAGAACCCAGAAGACAGTGATCAGGACAGAGGAACAAGACCTGCTAGAATCCAGGGTGCCCGTACCTTTCTGGGGCTCCCCTATCCTTGGTGTGTATCTCTTATACTTGGTGAGAGTCCTCTACACTTGGTAGGGTGGGTGTTGCTGGTGATGAAGTGTGCTTAGGGGCTTTAAGGGGTGAGGACTTCACACCTGCAGGCTTACTGACAGCAGTGTTGGGGTGACCAGTGCAGAAGGAAGTTGAATGGGTTTGGGAGTCAAGGGGAAATGGGGGAGGGATAGAAGAAAAATTACACTTGGTGGGGATCCTCTACACTTGGTAGGGGTCTCTTACACTTTTTGAGGGTCCCCTATAATGGCAGGGTTCCTCTATATTTGGTGGGTGTCTCTCACACTTGGAGAGGGTTCCCTACACTAACTGGGAGTCCCCTACACTTGTCGACCTCCTCTACATTTGGTATGGATCTCTTACACTTGTAGGACTCCCCTACACTCGGTGGGGGTTCCCTACCCTTGGAGAGTTCCCTTACACTTGTGGCATTCCCCCATATCTGGTGGCACTCCTCTATACTTAGTGAGACTCCTCTACATTTGTGGGGCTCCCTTACACTTGGTGAGGCTCCTCTACATTTGTGGCACTCCAGTAAAACCAATTGGTTCTCCTCATCTCCTCTGATAATCAATCTACATTTTACATTCTTAGGCCAAAAAAGGATGACTGTTTTTCAGAATTCTCCTGCCATAATGCCATGTCACTCGTAGGACACAGAGCACACCATTAGTTTAAAAATACCTGGGAAGAGCTGGGCAAGGGAATCGGTATTCTTCTGTAGCTCAGGAAAGAGTGAAGGGGCTCTGTTTTTCCACAAGCAAATGTTTCTTCACCACCCACCCCCATCTTTCCTTGACGTGCAAACCCCTTCAACTCACTTCTGTACCGGTCGCCCCAACACTGCCACCAGTAAGTCCACAGGTGTGGAGTTCTCACCTTCTAAAGCCCCTCAGTACACTTCAGCTCTAGAAGCACCCATCCTCCACAGCTGGGGTGGGACATGCCACCTACCTAGTTGTGGAGACCCTCATTCTGTGGCTGTGCCTCCCCCACCTGCCGGGCCTCTGTAGCCCACTTCTTTCTCAGACCTCGTTGGTTTTTCAGTACCTGCTGTCCCTGCATAGTCTCAATGCACACGGCTTCACCACCATCCAAAATGTCACAGCACTGCTTGGAGCTTAAACGTCCCTAATTACACACTTCAAACCTCCACTTTAATACCTCAAAAAGTATTCCTACTCCCTACTCCACAGTCTAATACTGACTGTGTTATCAGTCCTTCAAATGTGGTTCTCTGCCAATATTCCTTTCCTCATTAAATACCAAAAATAAGAATAACGATAGCAAATACTCACTCTGCTTACCATAGCCCCAGCACTGTGCTACACACATTACAAGTGACTTCTATAAATCTTATACTTTGCACAAAAACTCTATGGATTGGTACTTTATTGCCTCTATATTACAAATAAAGAAGGAACTGAGAAGCTAGGCTATTTCCTGGAGGTGCTCTCTTCACAAATGCTTTCACAGTCGACATAGTTGTAAGCCTGAACAGAGGGACATCACTTAACTTCCCCCTCGTAACCCCCAGCCATGTTCTATGCATCACCAAGCTCTATTCACCTGTGTTTCTAAACAGGTGCTGATTCTCCTCACCCTGGAAACTGAATAGCTACCTATTTCAGCTTCATTCTTTCTTGCTGGGTTACCTACGATGGCCTGTTCATATTCTTCTATTGCCTCCTGTCTATTTCTAGCAAGTTCCCTACTGCAGACAAAATGATCCTTTTAAAATGCTAATCTGATCACATAAACTCTTCATCTTTTCCATGGCTTTTAGAACAAGGAGCAAGTTCCCAATGATGGCCTCAAGGCTACTCAGGGTCCGCCTCCCTCCCCTCTAGCTCACTGGTGTGATTCATACACTTTGTGTCCCGACCTGTTCTGTGGGCCCCAGCCACACTGTTCACATTGTCCAATTACCTTGATGGCCTCTCTACCTCCTTCCTCTACCCATGCTCTTCCATTTGCCTGGAGTGTTCCTTATCCCCTCACCCTATCTACTTAGCACTCACTTATTCATCAGATCTCAGACCACCTTGGCTGTATCAGGGAAAACTCTATGCTCCAGAATGATGTGCACTTTTCTTCACAAAACCAATCACATTTAATAATTGTACAGACAGTTGTTTTCCTATTTGGTAAACATCTGTCTCTTCACCAGTGGCAGGTCCTTTGAAGGCACTAACTACATCTGTTTGGTTCACCATTGCACCCTCCTTTAACCAGCACAAGACCAGGAAAATAACTGGCTCCTGATGATGCCTGTTGGGCGGATGAATGGCTATGTGAGTGGATGGATGGATGTAAGGATGAACAGATGGATGGATGGATGGATGGACGGATGGATAGATGGATGGATACAGAATGAAGTATTCATCTTCTTTTGTTTTCCACATTCACCTGAAAGATGATCTTTTTTTCTCCTTTGCACACTAAGCCAAACCTTCAGCATGTTGTGTAGGTGTTAAGCACCAAAAGTCAAGTGATTCCTATAAACCAAAAAAGAGACTAGCTGCCAGACTCATGATAGCAGTGAATAAAACTGTAGAGGATCATTGCAGGAAACAGTGCAAAGAGCACTAGCATGATGCCTGCAAAATTGCTTCCAATCACAGTCTTGTCACACCTTACCCATGTGACTCGAAAGGAATCTCTTTGATTTCTTATTTCTCCTAATATTACTTTTTAAAAAAATGGAGACATAATACTGTCTTCATCTCTCAAAATTCCTGTTTGCTTATTAATATTTCAGTGTATTTCAATTTTAATTCTTCTCATAAAGGATTTCATATCAAATACAAAAAAGAGTTTTAAAATTAGAAAATTGATATAAGAAATAGCCATGGCTTTTAAAGTTTATTTGGCATTATTGTGAAACTAGATCCAGTGTTTTGCTGCGTCTTAATACAGCCATTTAAATGTCTCATGCCTCTTCTCATTTTTGGTCATTTATTTGTTCTTTATGGAGTTTAATATGGATGTTATGGTTTATGTCTAGATGTCCCCCAAAGCCTCATGTGCTCATAGGGAGGAGGTAATTAGATCACGGGGGTGTGGTACTCATCAGTGGATTAGTCCACTGGTAAATGTATAGCTAAATGTGATGCTGAGAGGTAAAGCCTGGTTGGAGGAGGTGGTTACTGTGGGCATGGCTGACAGGTCTATTTTCCTCCTCCATCCTTTATTCCTCTCTGCTATGACCTCTTTCCCCTCTGCCAGGCCCTCTGCCATGCAGTCCTGCTGTGGAGCCAGCTGACTATGGACTAAAACCTCTAAAAACTGTGAGCCAAAATAAACCTGCCCCTCCTTAAATTGTAGATGTTGGATATTGTGTCCCTGCAGCAAGAAAGTAAGTAAGACAGTAGAAAAATTATATTATTCAATTATTAGAATTATTATCTTCTGTTTATCATAAAATGTTGCTGATTAAAGTTATTTTAGGCCTGCAGTTCGTGGTTGCAGCATACTGTGTGTCAATCATCAATGCACACTTTTTAAAAAAATTCATAGGCTATAAGCACCACAAATTGAGCTTTATCTTATTTTAATAATCATTGAATTCTGTTTATTCACTTTCCAAAAGCTACCTCTGAAAGGAAAGCAAAGTAAACTTCAGACCTGTGTGGAGTCTAATTACGGTAAGTAGAGGGATTGAGTTGGAGAAAGACTTGAACCACCAGGGGACTTCAGTTCACTTCCTGCTGAAGTGTAAATAAACATATCCACTTTGCTGTTAATAAAAACAATGGCAGGGCAATAAAAAGCTTGGCTGACATGAATAAAGATGAAGTTATGCATACTCAACCGCAAAATGCCCCAACAAAGAGAGGCAGAGCAGGAATATGTTATGATAGCCCGAGTGCATGTGAATTTCCACTGGGAGGAAGGGTAGGGCCTAAACTCCATCTCAACCCAGACTTGTAGGTATAATTTAGACTTGACATTTTTAAGTGCCAGAGGGAAGGAACACTCACGAATAGTGCATTCAGTGTTTACCACGGTGGGGGAACATGCGTTGAGGAGAAAATCAAACAATTTAAAGGAATGCCTCTCTTCTATAGAAGGGTTAACTTTAAAGGCACTTATTTTCAAAACCTGTTTAAAAGTAATTATAGCCACAAAGCAAACAGGATTTTATCCAAGCAAGAAGAGAGATATACAGGTGGGAACCATATTTTGTTTAGGCCTCAAACAAGCTTGCAGATTAGGAACAGGTTTATTTGCATCAGCTGGAGATGTTGGGCAACGCCCTTCCCCACTTTGGGATCCTATTTTCCAAGTTACATGCTTTGTTTTAAAATGGAAGAACCCTGGAGTTCCTTTAGGTGTAATATTCTAGCATGCTGTGAGGTGGTCTTCATGGTTTCATGGAAGTAGAGTTGAAACTTTTCTGCCTCTGAATTTCCATGAGTGAAGATTTGCCTTTTGATTTGCGCATAAGTATCTTGTAGGTTTGATTGTCAAATGATTCCAGACAACTTGATCTACTCTATGATGACATTCAGTACTTAGGAAGCACTTACCGAGTGCCACATACCTATCTCCAATGAGTATCAAAGGCTACCTGACTGAAAACCAAGTCCCTGAGATGGCAGATCACATTGAAATTGGTCCCCATCTGCAAACTCTCCCTATAGCCATCTATATTTCAGTGTTCTCTTACTGTTTCATTTTCCCTAGTATCAATCTATATTACTGATAGGGTCCCCCACCCAGAATCCGCCCAGCAACCGTGTAATGTTGAATCATCATAGGGTTTCCCAGAAACCCCTGCAGCTCCTTCTTCCCACAAACCTTTGTCAAAGTCCATGCCTGAAAAATAACCCAATCCTCTTCAACCTCACAGAATTAAGTAGCTTGCGTCAGCCTCCCAAAGCCCTGCTCCGTCAGTCTATGTAAGTCAGACCCCGCCCTTTGTCGGCAGAGAGCCAGCACAGCACTCCATCTGTGGTTACTCCCTCCATGCTTGCATTCAGCTTTTTTAATCTTGTTGCCTCCTCTTTATCCTTTACTCTTGCACCACTCTAGATTGAATGCTCCACATTCTGTTCAATCAACAACAAATATAAAATTAACTACTGTCTACATCTTTGTTATGGCATGACACTGGACAGATGTCCAACACATTAAGAGAAAATACTGGGAATGGTCAACTATACAAAATAAAGCGTGTGACACACCTGAAACTTTTCTTGCCTGGCCTGCCAGGAGGTCTGGGAGATAATTACACCTCCCTACCTATCCCAAGGTAAACAAAGCAGGTTCAACAAGATGTCTTCATGTCTGCCAGTTAAGAAATAAGGACATTAGGATGCTGGGAAATAGAAAACAAATATGTTGCAAGTTTTAATGTAACAAAAAATGTCCCCCTCCCCAGCCAGTACACTTCAGTTTCTTAGTTCCCTAGGTAATAGTTCCTCTTGCAGCTCCAGTTGCTTCTTTCTCTTAGAAGTGGCTGGTCACTGTGTTGGATATTGTATAAACCAATCCCCAATTGACAAACCTGTCTTTCTCTGTACTTCCTGATTGCTTATCTCATATAAGCCCTAGACCACCAAAGATCAGGGCCTGGTATTCTGGGAATAATCTTGATCAGTGCCCATCGACGTAAATAAATCTGCCTTCAAATCCTGCATGCCATTTCAGTGTTTCTGCTTGCCGGGGCATTAACTCCAAATCTCAGAAATGGATTTGCAAGGAAGCTGTGTCTAGCAAAGATTTACTTATTGAAAGATAATTTATGATTCTTCCAAGTCACACTGGAGTCATCAGCTAATACAAAAGGTTACTTAAATAGTTCCATGTGTACTCTGTATTTATATAATCATAAAACAAATGCTTACTAGTGTGGATTTTACATACAAAGCAGAGTATTACTGCAGCAGTGCCCTAAACATGACCCCTACCCTCCGGCACATAAAAGAGAAAAGATACTGACACAATGAAGTATTCTAGACATCTGGTTTTTAAGTGGCAGAATAATAATAATCCTGTCTCTTTTATCTCTTTGATGTCACCCCAAAAGAACAAAGATAGTTTAAACATAACTGCGAAGTCCAGAGTTTAGACACATGCACACACGCACACACATCCCATATTTGCAGGAAATAATTTATTGCTGAGGAATAACAATCTGCAGTATAAGTAGCCCTATTTCTGCCAAGCTTTGTTGATAAAATAGAAATGTGAATCCTAAAAGAATTCATCCACATGTAAAAAAAATACTGGGTAATGCAAAATGAGGGAGAAATCTCTCACTAGCCTGATACACAGATCTAATCCTCCCTTACCAAAATTTCCTAAAAATAATTGTTCCAGGAAACAATCATCATATTCAAAACTGAGTGGGACTTTTTGTGAAAAGAATTATTCAAAAGTGCCACAATGGTACAATCATTATGTGCCACATAATACAATCACTATGGAAATCAGTATGGCGCTTTCTCAATAAACTAAAACTAGAAATTCCACTCAACACAACTATTCCTTTTCTAGGTATCTGTCCAAAAGAGTTAAAGACATCATACAGTGACACATGCATACCCATGTGTTATGGTTGATACATTGTGTCAACTTGAGAAGTTTAGAAGTTTAATTGAGAGACTCAGCAGGGAGCCAATGTTCTTACTTTGTAAATAACCTCATCCTGTGCAAAGGAAGGCCAGGAGATTTGTGAATGCTACACCCACCCTGGCGGGGGTGGGATTCCTGTGTACAATATAAGGGAGAAAAAGAGGCTTGCTCTTGCTCCTTTACTCTGGCTGCTTTTGCTGGGCTGCTGTCTTGAAGTGTTGCCCCAGTGACATGCCACTCTGCCTTGGAGCCAGTTGATTATGGACTGAAACCTCCAAAAACTGTAAGATAAATAAATCTTTCCTTCCTTTATTTTGGGTGTCAGGTGTTTTGTCTCAGCAACTAGGGAAAAGTAACTAAAACACCATGTTTATAGCAGCACAATTAAAAATAGCTAAATCTTTTAAGCAGTCCACATGTTCATCAACAGATGAATGGATAAAGAAAGTGTGTGCATACACAACGAAGTACTACTTTGCCATAAATAAAGATAAATTTGAGTCATTTGTAGAAAAATGAATACACTTTGAGACAATACTGTTAAGTGAAATAAATCAGACATGGAAGCTTAAAGATTTTATGATTTCTTTTATATGAGGGACTCAAAGTGTAAGTGTTACAATTTTTGTCTAGATGTTCCCCCAAAGCTTCATGGAGTCATAGATGAGACTTTTTCAGAGGTAACTGGATCTACATTGTGTGATGCTATGATTAAGGGTGTGTGATTACTAAATTAGACCACTGATTGGTTTGGCACTTGCCCTAGACAGAATATAAAACGGGCAGGAAAAAAAAAAGCTGCTATTCGTGCTTGTGGTGGGTCACTTGCTTGCTTTTGCTGTCTTCTGCCTGCCATAAACTGTTTCTCCTCTGCAATGCCTGTCTGTCATCCCACCCTGCCTTGGAGTCAGCTGATTACAGACTGAAACCTTTATAAACTATGAGCCGACTAAACCTTTCCTCCTTTAACTTTAAGTGTTAGGTATTTTGTCTTAACAATGACAAAAAAACAGCTAAAACAATAAAGAAATTAAAGAACAAAATAAAAGAAAAGAAAACAGGAAAATAATAATTTTTTTCCAAATAAGAAGGGGATCAATACATGTATGGAGGAGAATGAGAGAGGAGGAAAAGGGGATATAAAAGGAATGAAGACGTGTTATTTACACATACCAACTCCCAGTGACAAACACAATCATTATGTACTGCACACATGTACTGATAAAAATTTGGAAAATAAAGATGCCACAAGAAAAAAGTGGGTAAAAATACTGGGAAGAGAAGACCGGGCATGGTGGCATACAACTGTAATCCCAGCACTCAGGAGGCTGAGGCAGGAAGATCCTTCTAAGTTTGAAACCAACCTGGGTGGCAAAGTGAGCTCAAGGCCAGCCTGAACTGCATAGTGAGACCCTGTCTCAAAAAGATGAAAAAAAAAAACCTGGGAAAACAAGTGACAAATAAAGTTTATTAGAAAAATTTCATAAACAGATGAAAATTGTTATCAAACATATTACCGTGAATTTTTAAAACTTAATAATTATAAAGCAACAGCACAAACATAAACAAAGGACAAGAAAAGCTATGAGAAAATTACCTGATGAAATGATGCATTAACTTCTAGAATTCAGGAAAGAAGTAAAACATAAATTGCTACTATGAAGTTTATTTGTTAATTTTGAGGGAAAAAATTCAGATTATAGCAATGTACAAGAATAATAAAAATATATGCCTCCCAGAAGCATGTATGTAAATTTTTATAGCAGCATTATTTCTAAAAGCCAAAAAATGTAAATCGCTCGGTCTCCATCATCTAATAGATTGAAAATAAACAAAATGTATCAGATATATATGAATATTATTCAGTCATAAAAAGAAAAAAATTACTGATACATCTACAGAAGAGATAAATCTTGAAAACATTTGCTGATGTTTTAAAGAAGATAACAGAAAGCAAACTATTACATTATTTCATTTATACAAAATATCCAGAGTAGGGAAATTCATCAAGACAGAAAGTAATTAAAGGTGTCTAGGGCTAGGGTTTATAAGGGAAATAGAGCGTGGTTGATAATGGATGTGGGATTTCCTTTTGAGATGATAAAAATGTTCTAAATTGATTATAGGGATGGTTATACAACTCAGTTACTATATTAAAACCATGGAGTCATATAGTACAGTACATGAATTGTATCTCAGTGAAACTGTTTAATGATTTACTATTTTTATTATATAAGTAATACATTGAATCATATGTTTTATTTTCAGCCCTCTTGGTCCCTTGCCTAATAATGACCATTATAAAAATGTAAAGTCCCCGGCAGAGAGTACAGAATAACAATGCTGGACAAGTGTTGTGCTGCTTAAGCCCAACTCCCTTTTAGAGTTCATTCAGTGTTGTATGTTCACAATAACTACAATTAAGTTTTACAAACTGACACTAAAGAAAATAATAAAAGCAAGTTTTTTGAAGAATAAGAAGAGATTATGCTATCAGCTCATTATTTGTGCAGCCAGTAAAACTCTACCTATTTTTAAATATGCATAATTCCCAAAACAAAACATAATAAATGTTTAAGTAGATGACAATGCTAATTACCCCAATTTGATCATTGCACATTGTAACCAGTACCGAAGTATCATACTATAAACATGTACAATTTAAAATGGTAATAATGAATTTCAAATTACAAAAAAATGTTGTACTTATGTTGCTTTCATCATCCAAATTAGCCTTAATTATCATTTAAAAGCTCTTTCAGAAGGAAAATTTTGTACTATATAGTCTCATCACTAGTATAGTCTTTATAAAGAAAGATAAAACTCCACAACATCAAAAGCCAAGTCCTAACAGTCATGCCAGTGCAAAATCTGAAAGCGGCCCCTAATTGCAAGCTAGAGGGAAGAGACCTGCAGAAACTATTTCCACCCTCATCTCAAGGAAAGTTAGGCCTTAACTCATGAATTGGCTGAACCTATTAAAAAAAACAGATGTGTCAATGTGACATATTTTTCCTCCTGCCATCTGATTCAAACAGACAAGGTCTGTACCAAACTAAGACTGGACAGTGGTAAAGTTACATTTTCAGGCAGGACACCAGAGGGTTGGCCACAAACATAGTGCCATCGAATGTGAGCAAGTCCCCACAAAGAAGACCCCTGGGAAGACAGAAAGGATCCAAGAAGGCCATTCTGGGCATGGCATTTGGTATATGCTACCTCAGCTCAACAATCAGAGAATATAAAGAACTGTTTTTTAACAAAGTAGAGTTGAAATGTACAAATGAATGGAAGAGGGGTGGGATAAGTATGGACTGAGTGAAAAAATACATAGAGTAAAAATTCTTACTGGGCATAGTAAATGCCAAAGCTTATGATTCCAAAAATTGAATTGGTAATGTGGAAAATAACTACAAAATCATTCTCAAACTTAAAAAAGAGTGGCAAATAGATTAAAATGATAAAAGATAAAAACATAACAAAACAGTATTATGACATATGTGCTGAGATTCTCAAATATACTTTAAGACTCTAAAGCAATATACCATAATAGATAAGAAAATAATAATCTAAAATATAATAAAAGAATAATAAATATAATAAAATACATATAATAACTATAAATATATGTAATAAATATAATAAAAGAAAATTTCCCTTAGATCCATAATTCTCAGAGTGATCTCCTAATCTGCAGGGATCACATGACACTTTCAGAGCAACCACAAAGTCAAAACTATTTTCATAATAATACAGTGACATTGTGTGTCTTTTTTCAAGTATCAGTATTTGCAGTGATAGCACAAACACAACAGTGGGCAGGACTCTAGTACCTGAGCTCTAGTCAAGACACCAGCACCAAACTGGATTGATAGCCATCCTGTTCTTTGCCCTTATATGCTTGTGGTTTTTAAAAATGGTCCATTTTCATTTAAGGCCTTGATGAAATAGTAAAAGTATTAATTGTTTGGCATCTTAGCCTTTGCAAACTTATCTGTTTATATTGCAAGTGATAAAAACACTGTGTCTGGCCTCCAAGAACTCTCCAGCATTCTCTTGTCTTAGTATTCATACTCTTGGGTAGTCTTCCCATATTGACCAGGAACAACTTGTATAACTGTCTTAGTTACTTTCTTATGACTAACACAAAATACCCAACACTCACAACTAAAGGAGAAGTAATTTTTGGCTCATAGTTTGTAGAGGTTTCAGTCCAAACCTGGCTGAATCCAAGGGCCTCACAGAGATCCAAAGGCCTAGCAGAGAATGAAAAAGATCTGCTCACCTCATGGTGGCACAGAGAAGGGAGGAGCAGGGGAGGGAGGAACACTCTTCCAGGTTGCAGCCCCAATGACGCACCTCTTCTGATCAGACCTCATCTCTTAATAGTACATCTAGTAATAAACTCATCAGTAGATTAATCCACCCATGAGTACACAGCATCTCCATTATCTAATCACCTCCCCAAAGCCCTGCTTATTAGCACATAAGACTTTGTGGGAGGTGACATCTAGATATAAACCATAACTGTAACCAGCAGGATACTGCAGGAGGAAAGCTGTGTGACTTTCAAGGATAGGGCATAAAAGACACTGTGACTTTTTACCTTGTATTATGGTTGATACATTGTGTCAACTCGAGAAGTTTAGAAGTTTAACTGAGAGACTCAGCAGGGAGCCAGTGTTTTTACTTTGTAAATAACCTCATCCTGTGCAAAGAAAGGCAAGGATGTTTGTGAAGCTACACCCACCCTGGAGGGAGGGGATGCCCTGTGTACAATATAAGGGAGGAGAAGAGGCTTGCTCTTGGCCCCTTTTACTCTGACTGCTTTTGCTTGGCTGCTGCCTTGAAGTTTTGCCTCAGTGCCATGCCATCCTGCCTTGGAGCCAGCTGATTATGGACTGAAACCTCCAAAAAACTGTAAGCTAAATAAACCTTTCCTTCCCTAATTTTGGGCTTCAGGTGTTTTGTCTCAGCAGCGAGTGAAAAGTAAACAAGACACGTTGGTCCTTTGGATCACTCACTCTAAGAAGTTAGCTTCAAGGCCAGTGAGATACTTAGGAAGCCCTGTGGAGAGTCTCTAATGGGAGGAGTTGATATATACTACCAACAGTCTGTGTTGACTTGCCAAGCATGTAATGAGCCTGGAAAAGCATGTAGTATTTAAACACAAGGGAGTACTGCTCTGCCATAAAGAAGGATAAATCTGAGTTATTCATATAAAAATAGATGCACCTTGAGACCATAAATGAGACACATAAGCTTGAATTTTGCCTGGATTCTCTCAAATGAATTACATGCTATATACACAAGACAACTCCCCATGAGGAGTGGAATAATTATGTATATAAAATATACATTAATAAAAAATCAAAATTGAGGAAAAATAAAAAAATCAATAAACTAAGTGAATCGGACTGCCCCAGTCAAGCCTTGGGGTGAACCTTTGTCCTCCAAACTTACTTCTCATCTCTTTCTCTTCTTCTACTTCCCTATTTTCTCCTTAACCCATTTTAGTTTTTAACCCCTGAGGACAAAATTGACATATTAAGGACCTGTATACTGCATATAATTTTCTGGCTTGTTTTAGATTTTGTAATATAACTACAAATCTAGTTCATATGATTGAAAGTGGCAAATTAATGGTTAGCTCGGTTTGTCATTTTTCTAGGCTGTGTTTGATATTATTGGTACCACTATAGCCAAAAGTAACATAATTGTTTTAAACAGCTATTCATCCTGGTATTCCATGAATGAGATTGACTAAGGGTCAGAGAAAATACAGTGGTATAGTGCCAAAAACCAGGGAATGGGCCAAACAAGCAGCAACTTCTCATCTCCAACAAATTGAGGAGGTAGGATCTTCCAACAAACTCAAAACCCAAAAACCAACTACACCTGGAAGATACCTCAGAGAAGCAGTCGTTACCTAAGGGTCCTAAATACTAGCAATAAGCAACCCACCATAGGCAATTTAATAGTATCACCCTAGAAATCAAACTTTTAAAAGAAGAGAAAATGAAAAGACACTTAAGATGCAAGCAGGCTGGGAGTTTGGCTCAGTGGCTTAAGCGTCTGCTTGGTAGACACAAGGTTGTGAGTCTGATCCCCATACCAAAAAAAAAAAAAAAAGTTGCAAGCCTAGATATCGAGTTCACCAAAGGCAAACCCAAGGAGCAATGAGGTAGGACAATCCAAAAGCCTCCCCATTGCCTCTCTGAAGTGGTAACAATAAAGCAACTGAATGAGGCTCTGGAAAAAATCAAATAAGAAATACTCTCTCAGATAACTGCAGAGATAGTGTCCAAAATAAAGACCTTGCTTAGTGATGCTAGAGCAGGTACAGACTAAAAAAAAAAAGATGAGCTTAAGAAAATTATGGAAGCCATGAATTCTCAGCATAGGGAAGAAATGGAATCCATAAGGCAGACTCAAGGAGAAATCCAGGAGAATAAAAATTCCATTGAAAGTATTCACAGCAGATTAAGCCAATGTCAGGACATAATCTCAGCTATAGAAGACAAGCTTGCAGTTAGCAATCATGAAAAGAAAGATTTCTCAAAAATAGCAAGGGACCATGAGAAGTCAATCCAGCAGCTGCTAGATGAGACCAGGGAGATTAGCTTAACATTGATCAGAGTCAATAGAAAAACAAAAGATAACACAAGTGATACTAAAAAGCTGTTCACAAAACATCATGGCAGAAAATTTTCCTGGTAGAGAGAAAGAATTTGACATACAGGTAAGTGAGACATATAGAACTCCAATTAGCCATGATCAAAAAAAAAATCTACAGGTAGACATACCATGGTCAAGATTCCAGAAATTCAACACAAGACTAGAATTTTAAAAGGGAAAAGAAAAAATCACATATAAAGGAAATCCCAACAGAATCAAAACTGACTTCTCAGCACAAATCCCCAAGTCAAGGACAGGTTGAAGTGAAGTATTCCAAGTTCTAAAGGAAAACAACCTTCAACTCAGATAGACACAGCCCACAAAACTACCTTTCAAAACTGATGGTGAAAAAAGTTACTTCCATGACAAAGAACATCTGAGAAAATTTATGACCACTAAAGCAGCACTCCAAAATATTTTGAAGGACATTATAGAAAGAGATAACAAGGACTACAAATCCATAAATGCCAAAAAAGGAATCCACCAAGTAAGGCAAACAATTAAACAAAAGGAGGGGGAAAAAAGAGGGGGAGCCAGCAACAGAAAAATAAAATGACAAGTGTAAGTCAGTACATATCACTTACAATCATCAATGTTAATGGTCTCAATTCACAAATTAAAAGACACAGATTGGAAGAATGGGTAAAGAAGCAAGATCCAACAATATATTGTACACAAGAAACACATTTAATTCAAAAAAATTCATAGACTGAAAATCAGTGGATGGAAAACAGCATATGACACAAACCCAAAAAAAGCAGGAGTATCTATTGTTTTCAGACAAGGAGAATTTCAAGCCAAGACTAATTAAAAGAGATAAACAAGGTCATTACATCCTTTTAAAGGGAACAATCCAAGAAGAAGAGTGAACAATCATAAATATATATGCAACAAATACTGGTGAGCACAACTACATAAAACAAATACTAATGGGCATGAAAACTCAAATAGGCCCTAATACAATTGTATTGGGAGACCTCAATATCCCACAAGACAGAGCAATGACACAAAAAAATCACAATGAAATATTGGAACTGAACCAAACTTTTGAATGAATGGACTTACTGAATGTCTACAGAGTGTTCCACTCCAAAACATCAAAATACACATTCTGCTCAGGTGAACACAGGACTTTCCCCAAAATAGACCACATACTAGCTCACAGAACATGCTTGAGTAAATGCAAAGGAATTGAAATTATCCAGTGCAAATTATAAGACCATAGTGCAGTGAAATTAGAACCTCATGGCCAAAGAAACCACAGGACCTTCATAAACACATGTAAATTAAATAGCACCCTCCTGAACAACCAATGGGTCACAGATGAAATTAAAGAAGAAATTAGACAGTTTTTACAGTTGAATGATAATGACAATAGAACATACCAGAACTTATGAGACACAATGAAAGCAGTCCTAAGGGGGAAATTTATAGCAGTAATGCCCATATCAGGAAAACAGAGCAAGTACATATAAACAACTTAATGATGAAGCTCAAACTTCCAGAAAAAGAAGAGCAGGGTAAGCCAAAAACCTCTATAAGGGAGAAAATTATAAAGATCAGAGCAGAAATTAATTCATTGGAGACTAAAAAAGCAATACAAAAAATTAATGAATTGAAGAGTTGGTTCTCTGAAAGATTAAATAAAATGGACAAACCCTTGGCCAACCTTATCAAAAAAAAAAAGGAAAGAAAAGACTCAAATCCATGCAAGTAAGAATGAAAAGGGTGAAATCACAATAGACCCTGCAGAAATCCAGAAGACCATCTACACCCACTTTGAAAACTTGCATTCCAATAAGATGGAAAATACAGAAGAAATGAACAGATTCGTAGACACACACAAATTACCAAAGCTGACTCAAGAAGATATAAAAATCCTAAATAAACCAATATCAATTAGTGAAATTGGAAGGGAAGCAATACTCCCAAATTTATTCCTGGAAGCAAGCATTACATTGATTCCAAAATCAGAGAAAGACCTAACTAAGAAAGATAATTACAGGCCTATTTCCCCGATGAACATAGATGCAAAAATCCTCACTAAGATACTGGCAAACAGAATGTGGCAAATCATCAAGAAGATGATACACCATGATCAAGTGGAATTCATCCCAGGGATGCAGAAATCGTTCGACATATGAAAATCGATAAACATAATATGCCATATTAATAGAACCAAAGACAAAAATCGTATCATCTCAAAAGATGCAGAAAAACCTTTTGATAAAGTCCAGCACCATTTATGATAAAAACGCTACAGAAAATTGGACTAGATGATCTTTATCTCAATCTGATAAAAGCCATCTATGACAAATTAACAGCTAACATCATATTAAATGGATAAAAACTAAAAACTTGCTCTCTAAAATCAGGAACAAAACAAGGATGTCCACTGTCTCCACTCTTATTCTCCATAGTCCTGGGAATTTTAACCAGAGCAATTATACAGGAGAAAAATAAAAGGAATAAAAATAGAAAAGGAAGAAGTTAAATTATTGTTATTTGCAGATGACATGATACTCTTCATAGAAGACCCCAAAAACTCCACTAAAAAACTGGTAGATTTAATAAGCAATTCAGTAGCACAGTTAGATGCAATGTCAACACTCAAAAATCAATAGCTTTCTTGTATATGAATAATAAACTCGTTGACAGAGAAATCAAGGAAACAATACCTTTTTCACAATGGCATCCAAAAAAAATGAAATACCTAGGAATCAATCTAACAAAAGATGTAACAGACCTCTACATTGAAAACCACAGTACTCTGAAAAAGGAGATTGAAGAGGATATTAGAAAATGGATGCCACGTGGACTGGGAGAAGGCTCATCTATAAAATGGAAAGACATCTCTTGCTCTTGGATAGGAAGAACAAATGCAGTGAAAACGGCCATACTTCCAAAACTATTATACAGATTTAATGCCATTCCAATCAAAATTCCAATAACATATCTCACAGAATTAGAGAAAACAATCTTAAAGCTTATCTGGAACCAGAATAGCAAGATAATTCTAGGAAACAAAGGAAAGATAGGAGATGCCAGAATACATGACTTGAATTATATTATAAAGCTACTGTGATAAAAAAAAAAACAGCATGGTACGTGAGGAAAAAAAACAGACCTGAAGATCAATGGAACAGATTAGAAGATGCAGAAATAATTCCAGACATACTAAACTACCTTATCTTTGACAGAGGTGCCAAACACATTCACCGGAAGAAAGATAGCCTCTTCAATAAATGGTGCTGGAAAAAATGGCTCTGCATATTGCTGAAGATTAAAATTGGACCCATATCTTTCACCATTCACTAAACTAAATTCAGAATGGAACAAAGATCTAAATATTAAAACAGAAACATGAAACCTGCTGGAAGATAGAATAGGTAAAACTATTGAAGACATTGGTAGGCAAAGACTTTATGAACAAAATCCCAATTACACAGGAACTATCACAGAGAATCAACAACTGGGATTTCATCTCATTAGAAAGCTTTTGCATAGCAAGAGGAACCACCAACAGAATGAAGGGGCAACCCTTAATGTGGGAAAAATGTTTGTCAGATGCTCCTCAGACAAAGGATTACTATCGAGAACATATAAAAAACTCCAAAATCTCAAACCTTCCAAATTTAAGACCCAGTCTAAAAATGAACATCTGAGATGAATACATTTCTCAGATGAGGAAATATGAACAGCGAATAAATATATGAAAAATTGTTCAATATCCCTGGTCATTCAAGAGATACAAATTAAAACAACACTGAAATTCCATCTCACCCTGGAAAAAATGGCTACTATCAACAGATTAACCAATAACAAGTGCTGGAGGGGCTGTGGGGAAAAAGGAACCCTTCTCCACTGTTGGTGGGAGTGTAGACTGGTACAACCACTCTGGAAATAAGTGTGGAGATTCCTCAAAAAACTAGGATTGGAGGTCCCATTGGACCCATCTATTTCCCTACTGGATATCTTCTCAGAAGAATTAAAAACATCATACCAAAGCAATATATGTGCACCCATGTTTATAGCAGCACAATTTGTAATAGTTAAATCTTGGAAACAACACAAATGCCCACCAACCAAGGAATGGATAAAAAGATGTGGCATTTTTATATAACAGAGCACTACTCAGCCATAAAAAGGATGAACCTGAGACTTTCATAGGTAAGTGGATATAACTAGAGACTTTACACATAAGTGAAATAAATCAGACTCAGGTGTGTAAACATTGTATTGTCTCCCTGGTGTGAGAAGCTGAAAGAAATAATGTATGTGTGTGTATGTGTATATATATATAAAAGATAGTTAAGATAGTTACACTACTAATTTGTCTTAGTTCATTGAAAAGGAAGGTTTGTGCTAATATTGTTTGGACAATTAAATGCAGATATCTTGTACTCTAAGCAACTAATTTAAAGATGACAATATGCAATGTATTTATCATTGTTACCCTCTAATTATTGTGACTTGAAATTTTGGGGTTTTTTTCTCTTTGAAATAAAAAAAGAAAGAAAAAATAATGAACACAGTGCACTGTCTCTTCAAGGGCACCTAATTTTTTGTCAATTATAAAATTTGGGCTTTGAGTGGGAAATTAGAATTTGGAAAATGTAATATCTGCCTCCATGAAACTTCAAGTTTTCTAATACAGGAAGTTTTTTCTGTTAAAAACAGTGGCAATTTAACAAATGTGAGCTTTGAAATGCAGTATAAGAAAATGTAACAACAAGCAGATTATTTTCCAAATGAATGATACATGACTTTACAAAACACACACTCAAAATGCAAGGAAGACTAATGGATTTTAGTGCAACACAGGTTGGATCCAACATGCATTTTAGGACCCATAGATCATTGATATGGTTTCACGGTCCACACTGGAACTCACCTTAAAAGGACCACTGTTTGCCAACTTTTAATGCAGTATCAAAGAAAAGATACCCAAGAACATCCAAAAAGGCTTTTAAAATGCCTCTCTCTTTGATAATTACATAACTGTGTGATGTTGGGGTCTCTTCTTGTACTTCACTCCAAACAACAGAACAGCAAAATGGATGGAGAAACAGATATGAGAAACTAGCTGTTTTTACTTAGTCCACACTTAAATTTGCAAAAATGTAAAACAATATTGCTCTTCTTGTTGGATTTTATTTTGCTTTGGAATATGCAGCTAGTTTTCATAAAAATGTATTATTTGGGTTAAGATATAACTAATTTATTATTTTAGGAGAATGAATACATAAATTGGTAGATAAATCCTATAGAAGCAAATGTTTGGAGGAAAGGATCTTTGATAATCTTTAAACCTGAAACTAAAATGTTTGAGAACAGTTGCCTTTGCAGAAAAGTGGTACATGTCTGCCTATTAAAAGGTTTGTCACACCTGTTACTCAGAATCAGTGGTTATGTGTCCTGTAGTAACAAATGTCTCTAAAACCAAAATGACATACAGCAAGAAAGGTACACATCCTGCTTACATGGTAGGTACATAAAGAAAATAACACCTACCGTTGTGAGTTCGAGGCCGGCTTGGGCTACAACGCGAGCACAAGGCTGGCCTGAGCTACACAGTGCGACCCTGCCTCAAAAAACCGGGGCCGGGAGTTTGGCTCAGTGGCTTAAGTGCCTGCCCTGGCAGGCGAGAGGTTGTGAGTTCAATCCCCGGTGCCGCAAAAAAAAAAAAAAAAAAAAAAAAAAGAAAAGAAAAGAAAATAACACCTAACTTGGAAATTGACACTTGTCACAGCAGAGGAAACACCAGTGTGGCAAAGCAGAGTCCGGTCTCTGCACTTCTACTTGGAAGTTACAGGTGTCTCTTCTGGCCATATGCCATTGGATAAGGTCAGTCACAAAGACAAATGACTTTGCATAAAAAAGCACCAACTACAGGTGAATTGGAACAGGATCTGTCATACCACACACATTTCAGACCAAAAGTCAGTTTGAAGAACACACATCACAAAAACTTCTCCCAAAAAAATGCCAGAAATAAAGAAAATAACACAAGTATACCTGCTGAGGAAGAAAAGTTGGGGGGGGAGAAAAGAAAAAAAGAAAGAAAGAAAGAGAAAGAAAGAAAGAAAGAAAGAAAGAAAGAAAGAAAGAAAGAAAGAAAGAAAGAAAGAAAGAAAAAAAGAGAAAGAAAGGGAAGAAAAGAAACAGTCTTTTTTGGGGACTCGCCCAGGCTTGCCCTGGCATAGCTGTTGCTCTGAACTTGCAGACAGACCCAGGGTCTGGGTGGTGTCACTCCTGGGTACACTCTGCCTAGCTGCCTGGGACCGGGAGGCCTTGGCCCCCACCCAGTTAAGGCAGAGGCTCCACCTGAACACCCCGGGAGGCTGCCCTCCCTTGCTGCACGCAGGACCCAGACCTACCGGGTCCCGCGATTCAGCGCAACCCAAGAATCAGCTCAAACCTCAGGGAAACACCCGGCCAGCCTTGTAGGACACAGAGGTACACAGGCCAGCCCAGATCAGCCCAGGACCCCAGAGCTGCTCACTGGGGACTGACCAACATAGCTGCAGGGACTTGGAGAGCTTGGGCTCCCCCCACCAGAGTGCAGAGCACGCACAAGCTCCATACTTCAGTGGAGCAGCTTGTGTGTGCACCATCCCAGAGCTTGCGTGTGGACCCACGCCCAGCCGGGTTGCTCCCGGCACTGTAGGCCTGGGACTCGCCCAGGCTTGCCCCGGCATAGCTGTTGCTCTGAACTTGCAGACAGACCCAGGGTCCGAGCGGTGTCACTCTGGGGTATACTCTGCCTAGCTCTCTGGGACTGGAAGGCCTTGGCCCCCACCCAGTTAAGGCAGAGGCTCCACCTGCAGGCCTCAGGAGGCTGCCCTCCCTTACTGCACATAGGACACAGCTCTACCGGGTCCCACGATTCAGCACGACCCAAGAATCAGCACAAACCTCAGGGGAACGCCTGGCCAGCTTCGCAGGACACAGAGCCACATAGATTCTAGAAGAAAATGACAAAACGAAAGACCAAGAGGCAGTCTCAGTCCCCCAGCTCACAAAGAACAAACCCAAGAGACACTGAAATGGAAGACAGTGGGAGTCACACAACTGAACTTTCTGAAATGATAGAAAATGCAATAAAGAAACAGCTTGATGAAGCTATAGAGAAATTCAAATCAGAAATATTCTCTCAGCTAAAAAATGAAATGAGAATCATTATTAAAGAAATGTTGTGTGTATCTAAAGAAGAGCAAGATAAAAAAATAGAAGAACTTAAGAAAATGATTGAAACCTAGAATGAACAATATAAGACACAAACAGAATGCATGAAACAGATGCAAAGGGAAATGCAGGAAATGAAAAACTCCATGGAAAGTGTGAAAAACCGCTTAAATGAGGCTGAAGATAGAATCTCAGATCTTGAAGACA